>JAFFST010052330.1:33736-54387 GCA_022414735.1 Noturus placidus
TGGCTCAGTCGGTAGAGCGGGGTGTCCACTAATCCACTAATCGTAGGGTTGGTGGTTGGAATCCCGGCCCGGGTGATCCCATGCCGAAGTGTCCTTGGGCAAGACACTGAACCCTAAGTTGCCCCCGATGGCAAGCTAGCACCTTGCATGCAGCTCTGCTACCATTGGTGTGTGACTGTGTCTCATTTGTAAGTCGCTTTGGATAAAAGCGTCCGCTAAATGAATAAATGAAGACACACAAGTACTCGGGTAATGAGTACATTGAAAATATTCCACAATGATCCACAAATGCTATCCTCTTAACGTACTTTGTTTTACCAATAAACACCTTTAGACGAATAAAGCCAAATAAACTCAAAACTTCAAACCTGATTTAAAAAAAAAAGTTTTTATGAAGTTCACATCTTTTTTCTTTCTTTCCATTTTCGGATTAAACCTTTATACGTATAAGTCTTTATACTCTGTATCTAATGTCAAGAGTATATTAAATCCAAACTAATGCCATTTTTATTCAACCAACTGTACAAGGACACACATAATAATCTTTTAAAATAACAATAGCTATGTTTCGATAGATGTATTTTTAGTAATGCGACTTTGCCTCAACAAATCATACAACTGGATAATGGGGACTGGATAATGGGGACTGGGTAATGGGGACTGGTTAATGGGGACTGGATAATGGGGACTGGTTAATGGGGACTGGATAATGGGGATTGGATAATGAGGACTGGATAATGGGGACTGGATAATGGGGATTGGATAATGAGGACTGGATAATGGGGACTGGATAATGGGGATTAGATAATGGGGATTGGATAATGGGGACTGGTTAATGGGGACTGGTTAATGGGGAGTGGATAATGGGGACTGGATAATGGGGACTGGATAATGGGGACTGGTTAATGGGGACTGGATAATGGGGATTGGTTAATGGGGACTGGTTAATGGGGACTGGATAATGGGGATTGGATAATGGGGACTGGTTAATGGGGACTGGATAATGGGGACTGGATAATGGGGACTGGGTAATGGGGACTGGTTAATGGGGACTGGGTAATGGGGACTGGTTAATGGGGACTGGATAATGGGGACTGGATAATGGGGACTGGTTAATGGGGACTGGATAATGGGGACTGGATAATGGCGATTGGATAATGGGGACTGGATAATGGGGACTGGATAATTGTCTCAGAAAATCAAAAACGGTGGCGAGCGATATTAAATTCGCAACTTAGACACACAGCTAATGTTTAGTACTAATAATAATCACTGTGATACCTTTTCTATTTAGCTCTTTGTTTTCTCATAATACATGAAACTTCCTTTTTCAAATTTACACCAGTTACATTCTAACTATCCAATACATCCAGTTTACACCATCTATTGTCATCTGACCCTTTTCTGGACCACAATGGAGATCATCTTTTCCACTTTCTTGTGTTATCGATGTACTTAAATGTGCAATGTACATTATTATGCTCAATAATCTCATCTCTGAAATCCTTAAAAAGATCTTCCGTCTGGACATGTAGTGCATATACGGAATTAAAAAAAGACTAAATTATTCATTATAATACATTTTTTAAATACAATGTTTAATTTAAGCTAACTACTCTTAAAATCAACCAATAAGGAAGTAAATTGATTTTGTCACAAAAATGAAATTCTAGCCGTTTTCTAACCGGAGCAATTTGGCACCCTGTGTAGTGCACTACATGTCCAGAAGGGAGACCGAGTTCTCTGGCAAATCAGTAGTGAAATGTGTGTAACCTTTACTGCTGCTTGGCCCTGTGTGTGTGTGTGTGTGTGTGTGTGTGTGTGTGTGTGTGTGTGTGTGCGTGTCTGTGAAAGTATGCAATTGATTTGATCAGTGAAAATCAAGTCATTACTTTAAACAAAAACACATGCGCACAGTGCATTTTTATCCTGTTATTTATTTATTTCCCCGCTGTACTGCTGGGGCAGCGTGGCCCCTCCAGCTTCTGATGCCATATGGGGCCTGATTACCAGGACAGGGGCTTTAAAGCGTGATTAGGACGCCTATTAATAATGCGAGGGCACACGGCCAGGGAAAACAAGAGGAGAGCTGAAACAAATCACCACAAACACACAAACTTTACCGCTTCAAGCAGAGTCATATAAACACACACACACACACACACACACACACACACACGGTTAAAAAACAAGGCTTGGTGCCAGCTTGCCCCTGCACCCTCCAAAACAATCATCTAAAACTTGTGGCTGTGGATGGTCGTGTCTCAAACTGAATTTTCAAGTGCACTGTTAATGTAGGAGTGAATCAGGATTGGACCTTGTGCAATAGACGTCTGTTTATTCATTATGAAGTGCACAAACATCCCAATCAACCTATAGGACATGTAGTGCATTACGTATTCATGTCCCTGTTAGACATATAGGCAAATTTGTCATTTACTACTTTAACCAGCGCTAAATTACATATGTCATTTACATATGCTAATTTACACATGCTAATTTATATGTCATTTACTACTTTAACCAGCACAAATTTCATTTGTTTATGTAAATTAATGCTGGTTATGCAGATATGAGTTTAGTTGCTTAGCTACAACATTTTGTAAGATCACAGAGATAAATGGGGGGGGGGGGGGGGGTGGATTATAATTTGAACACTCACAAGCATCAGTGTTTTTATAACTCTTAGTTTTAAGGTTTTCGGTAAAGAGTAATGCTAAGGGAGGAGTTTCTTCATTGAACCTGGATTTGAATCGAGCTTCTGCTTCAGTGCCCCTTGGTGATGCGGCCTAGTTTTAATGCACTACTTAGGGAACATTTTTTGCTAATTCATGCTGACCGAGTGCAGCTTGTGGCATGTGGGTTTGATGTGGATTCTTCTTGAAGTATCTTAAGTGTAAACATATTAAAGAGATTGACGACGAAACACACACACACACACACACACGCACACACGCACACAATCGGTGACAAAAAACACACATGTTTACGGGGCACGTCGTTAAATTGGCCACATCAACATCAAAAGTGGTTTAATGGTTAGAAGAGAAAAATGCTTTGGAAAGAATAAGAGCAGGCCACAGGCACATGGTGGATGTGTCTCACTCCATGTGTGTGTGTGTGTGTGTGTGTGTGTGTGTGTGTGTGTGTGTGTGTGAAAGTACATTCAGCTGTTAAGTCCATGTAGGAACGTGTTGCAGTAGAATGCCATTACAGCCACGTAGTCGATCTGAACATCTGCGTTTGTAATAAAGAGTGTAATTCTAACACGCAAATAATAGAAAAAGTGTGTGTACATTTTTAGAAAGTGACAGATTTCTGAAGGTGACTGAACCATACAGTAGAGGGCAGTGATTCCTCGAGAACCTGCAGTGAAAGGAATACACCAAGGAAACCAAGGTCTTGTCCCAATATTGTCTTTAGCACGCCTTTGTGTACTTGCCCTTAGCGTTTCCCCTTTGGGGAATCCCAGACATCATCTCAAGGGTTTCAACATCTTTCATTACTGTATCAGTATCAGAACTTGCCCAGAAATTACCGCCATCTTACGCAAGTTTATTTTTGATTAAAAAAGAATTAATAGCGAAATGTGCTGAGCGAAACTGCACCAGAGATTTATCTGATAATGTCATAGGTTACTGACTGTTTCCTTCTTATCATTACTATTTACAAATTCTTTCTTATGTCAATGCTAGTTCTGTAATCTGTTTATGCTAGTTCATGATGACGTTTAAGGTCAGGTGCTGGCTAAATTGTTAAAAGCTGCTAATGTAAGAGCTTGCTAATATTTCTTATTTTACAATGTTCACGCTGATATCTTGCTTAGGTTCTTGCTAATATCTGACTTGTATTGTAGGTAAGTTTACCACATAACAAAATGTTAGCGCAAATAATGGCGTACAGTCGCTAAGCGGCTAATTTGTGGCTAAATTCTCACATCGTTAATGTTTCTAGCTTTCTCCAAAAGTTAGCCAAGCTAGTCTACCGACAGTTAATGCTAATCGTTGCTAAGTTAATGCTTGCTTGTTAAGTCTGGGTAATACCGTAAGCGCCGTATAAAATGTTTTGCTAACGTCTTTGGTAATATAATAAGGTAAAGCCGGATTCTTGCTAATATTTGTACGTGACAGCTGATGGATGTGTGTTACTTTTCTCTGCTAGCGAGAGAGACGATACGACTCTGCGCAGAGCGTGAAGGTTCAGTTTCGTTATTCTTCACTGTCGAGGTCAAGAACGAGGGTGCTCCTGTCCTGCTGAAGGAAAAAAATGATTCTAAAACTTCTACAAAAGTGTAAGATTAATAAAGAAAAGCAGCTGGGCGTGTTATTTTCCAAGCAGGAAAAAGTTCTTTTGTTTCACTGCTATTGTTACGCCGCGCAGTAACGGACAGCAGGAGACGGAACATAACCTACCTGCAGAGGCATGTCTAACACACACACACACACACACACACACTCAGATGAATAGGACGTTGTATTAAATGAAGGACGATGTGCGCTGAGGACTGACATCTCCTTCACTTTAAAAAAAAAACAACAAAAACGTATTTTTTAATAACCCAAGTTTCTAAAGAAGAAAAACACTCACACAACCGCTCACATTCACGCTTAAACACACACACACACACACACACACACACACGTAAGACACATCATTTAAAACCCTCAGGCTGAAGGCATAAATTTTTTTCTGGCTAACTAATCCAAACACTCGGCTGTGTTTCAGAGCGAGGACATGAACATATCGTCTATTTAAATCATCCAACGTGTCACATCTTAAAATTATCTTCAAAATAGTCATGATTAAATGATTACGGTGCTTTAAAAAAAAAAAGAAGAAGAAAAAAGACAAAGTACTCCTTTGTTGTTGATCGGTGCTAAAGTTCTTCAAGTGCTTGGATTTAGCGTCAGCTCGTTTTCGTTTCAGAGACAAAAACATGAACTTCAAACTAAAAAATAATGAAGTCTTTAACAGTCTTCAAAGCTATCTTGTCAGTCGTAACTAGCATTTTTTTCTCACGCTAATATCTTGATAATTCACCAAACCTTACGTTCTGACTAATAAAGAATTGCTTGTTGATATCTCGCTAATAACTCTATGTGAAATTCTTGCTAATAAGCTTAGATTTCTTTCTAATATACGTTACGGACTTATACAAATTTATGTTCTATTCTCGCTATATAACGTTAATGCTAGGTTCTTGCTAACACCTCAGCAAGGTTCTTGCTCATAAAAGCTATCTCAAATACACTTAGCTAATTCATTTTGTGACGGGAATGCTAAAATCTAGCATATAATCACTAGCCAGGGTCTTTCGAATATAAACTGTCTCGCTGCTGTGAATATTACGCAAATGTATAATAATAGCGCATTTTTAATAACGTGGAAGGATTTGCTCATATGTTTATACTCTGTCCCTGCACATACCGTGCTGCATTAATGCTAGTTCTTGTTAGCATTAATGTAGTTAAAGCCAAGTTGTCGCTCATATAGGAAAGCAGTCAATATCTTGCAGAGTTTTTTGTAAACAAGGAGTTTTGCTCGTTTACTACGTTACGTACATTAATGCTAATATCTTGATATGAAGAAACAACATTCTTCTGTGCGCTTTTATATTTCACTAAGTTTAATGGCTAACG
Source organism: Noturus placidus (assembly GCA_022414735.1). Classification (NCBI taxonomy): domain Eukaryota; kingdom Metazoa; phylum Chordata; class Actinopteri; order Siluriformes; family Ictaluridae; genus Noturus; species Noturus placidus. The sequence goes on from JAFFST010052330.1 coordinate 39,376, forward strand.
TCCTGGGACTAGGTCTAGCTTAATGTGTAACACACATCACTGACATGGGCGATTGAGCTTTTTAATAATGTGGGAGAATGCTAGCATCTTGCTAATATATCAAACTTTGATAATATCATGCTAATATATAAGAGGCCGCTAATATCTTGCTTATACTGAACTATATACGGTCTTGCTAATCATTTGCTAATATATACAATTAGAGGGTGTTCTTGATAATATCAGTGAGTGATGTTGCTCATAGAGAAGCTTTCTAGTATCTTCTAAGGTTCACACACACACACACACACACACACACACACACACAGGTTTTTTTTAAGTACAAAGTCAACACGAGATGTTTCATTTCTTCTCTCTGCTGGAACTCCATCATTCATTCTCTCTCGCTCTGGCTTTGCTTTCTCCACTGGTCTTCTTCTTCTCTCCACCACTCCATTGCTCCTGTCCTTCAGGCCTCCCCTTCAGCTGGAGTGTGTGATGAACAGAAAGGCAGGAGAGGAAGCAATAACACTCCGCCTGGCGTCTCAGCGTGACTCGTGTTTGTCTTCCACTTCTCTCCCGCGACGGAACGATTCTCTTTCTCCTCTTTTTCATTTCGCGTTGTTTTACTTGAGTTCGTCTGAGACGTGGGAAATCGGGCCGAAACGTCCATCATACACAAATCCCTTAACTCGAACTGAAAGTTATATCAAACCGCAAATAATCCGATGATTTAATTTCATCCTGATATTGATGCAATAACGAGGATTATTAAACTGAAATATATATATATATATATATAAACACACGCAAGACCTCACACACTGCCGAGTTCTGCATCCTGATTGGTCAGAAGGTGTCGATTAATTCTCTACAACGGCGGCTCAGACAGTAGCGCAGGTTAATCTTAACGCGCTCGTTCGGATATGTTATCGTTTCCATAGTAACGGCTCGTACAGCTCATTTAACACACAAGGACACAGCCTTCATGTGGTTCTAATCTCATTCACGATGATCGACTTGGACGTTTTTGACTTTCACTGAATTATCCGGTATCAGGCTGTAACTCGGTATCCATGACGATCACAGCCGTCACGTCGGTCACGGTTTATAAACGTACGTCTCGTCTTGGTGGAACCCGATGGACTGACGAGGAGGCCGGAGGTGAAGAAAAGCACGCAGACGCTGAGCCCACTTCCTCTCAGCAGAACCTCAGTGCGGACTTCAGGAGGACAAGTTACCCAGAATGCATTGCTGTGACCTGACACCTGTACTCTTGACAGTGTTTCGTTAAGAGTTGACACTCTGGAGGAAGTAGAACCTTTTTTTTAGGAATGTAGGAACTCAGTGAACCCTTGAAGAACCCTTTTCTGAAAAGTGTGTGCATTAGCTGAGCAATTAAGGTTCCTTGGTTGTCCATTGTGGAGAAACTCAACAGTGGAAGTTGGAAGGTTTTCCTATCAGAAAGGGTTCCGAACTGAGCAGAACCCTTTCATTTGAAGCTAAACCCCCCATAATTATCCGATGAAACCTTAAAGAACCCCTTTGAAGAACCATTTTTTCTAAAAATGCAGGGTCTACACATTCCTTCAGTTCTTCCTCGACCGCAATCCCGATCTAAATAGAACCCTTTTAAAAAGCATAGAACCCTTAACTATCTAAAGAACCCTTCAAGAAGCCTTTTCCCAAAGAGTGTGTGTGGGTAAGTGTGAGGTACAAACTCCAAATAATTACTCTTAATATCTAGAACCTTTCAGGAGTCTATCAATCATTTAGCTTCTTGGTAGCTGTTAGGGTTCTTCAATGGTTCTTTAAGGGACTATTGGATAAAAAAGGGGTCACCTTGTTAAGGGGTCAAAGGGATAACTGAAGAACGATTAAGGTTTCTAAATGTTCTAAGAGTGTACACCTGAGTAAAGAACCCACGAATATCCAAACAACTAAACTCTTCAGTGCTACGGAGATCCCTACACCTGAAAACATGTTCCAGTCCAGCACTTTTTTAAAGCTAGGAATGCTGAATTATCTCTTGAAGAACCCTTTTCGTCCGCAGAAGAATGAGTGTATTAACTGGGTAAGTGTGCGCTACAGATCGTCCGTCGCTCGTTATTTTCATCTTTATACCTAGAACCTGACACGAGTTTAACAGTTAGCTTCCTGGCACTTAAAATACAGGGTTCTTCAGGGGTTCTACTACCAGATAATTGCAGGTTCTTATCTTCCAAGAAAGTTCCACCTTGAACTTTTCGTGATATATTGATAAATGAAATGTGAGGAATGTGTCAGTATCACTCAGAAGCCTGTGGTGTTAATAAACGTCTTGCAGTGTGTGTGTGTGTGTGTGTGTGTGTGTGTGTGTTTCAGCAGGGTGTGTTCGTGCTCCTCGTGATCAAGCCACAGTAATAACAATAACAAAACCTTTAACAAAGGGTCCAATGTATCGGGACGAAACCTGCGGCGACGCTCTGTCCATCAACTCGGCTCGTCTTGTTTTGGGAAAGAAAGTCACACTCTCCTGTGTCTTTGGTCTTTTCTCTCTCTCTCTCTCTCTCTCTCTCTCTCTCACACACACACACACACACACACACACACACATGCACATTCATTTCCTCCACTAGATGTCCTCGTCACCTCGAGCAGCTCTCAGTGAAACAGAACCCGTGTCATGTTCATGTCATTTCTAAGAGAATGTGAGAAATCAGTAGACTTTATACACATTAGCGTTATAGCTGACGATCTTGAGTCGCCTCGTAACCAAGCAACGGTGCTGAATTCGCAGCGGTTTCAGCTCAGGTCAGCAAGAACGTAGCCGGGAGTCATCGACTTTTTAAACAATAGCTGCTAGGGGGCGGAGCAACTGTTCGCAACGTGACACGTGCAAGACGCGTTCGTGTTTACGCAAATGAGAAGCAAAGTGATTGGGCCACTACGAATAGTAGAACAGAACGCGCCAATTGTGGAATATTTTTCACGTTCTTTTGCTATTCGTACATTTCGCGGTTTGCGTAAGTGGCATTCGTAAGTATTCGCTTCACCTCGAGAACAGAGCTCCGCCTACGTTACTGCTGTTTCTTCAAACCAATGACGGCTGGAGGAACTCGTGAAGAGGACCGTAGCATGGATTCGGTTTACACCCAACGGATTTCCCGTATGATTTATGATCGTTTTAATCGCGCCCCTTCGTTAGCGAGTCTGGCTATCGTATTAGCTTGGCACTAACACCGCGGCAACTGTCAGGAAGTGAAGAGAAGACTCCCACAGTGTAGAGCTCTCTGAGCGACCTGACGTGAAAACAGCGCTGTTTGAAGATAGTACTTTAAAAAAGATTCTCCTCCGTTTAAATGACGGATCAGTGAAGTTAACGGTAAACGTTCCTATTCGTCTCGCGTCGCGGCAGCGAGCGTGTCATAAAGCGAGGAGCTCCATAGTGCAAATCTCCATCATCTCACATATGAATCGAGTGAAGGGGGAGGGTTCAAGGCTGACGTTCTGCACATGGTGGAGCTCTTCAAAGCCGCGAGGCAGCGAGATGGCTGCGTATAAAACGCTTTTAAAGTGTGTGTATATATATTTTACGAGCGACGTGGTCCTCTTTGCTTTAAATTGAAGTGTGCACCTGTTCATTAATGAGTTCTTCTCTCCCTTCATCGCTCCGTCACTCTCTCCTGCAGTTTTAACACCTTCTTCTGGAGGACCAGGTGCGGAGGAGTTTTCAGCAGTGACCGTGCCAGTCACACACTCACACACACACTCACACACACACACACACACACACACTCACACAGAGGAAATCTGGGAACATGGTTTAATCATGAGCAGCTAATCGGTTCAGTATGAGTGTGTGTGTGTGTTTCAGGTCAGGTTTGGATTAAAGTAGCATGGTGTGTGTGTGTGTGTGTGTGTGTGTGAGAGAGAATTGAAGTTAATAATAGTTACGGTGGAAAATTCAGCCTCACTGCTGTTAACAAGAGGTTTTTTCTCTCCCTGCACCTGTTTTGCCGAAAACGTAAACAATGCCGATTTCATTAGAGGCTAAAGAGCTTTTTACGAGGCTGAATCATCGTCATCACCCAGAACGCTCAGCGCTAATGCCTTCCTTTACCCTCCAAACATTTACAGCCGGCAGCTGGAGCTCACGTGATATTCATCTCAGCTCCTGGCGGCTCGGCTCTCCCGCTCCGTCCACCGCGTCGCACCGGATTAACATCTCCACACCGTCGCAGTATAAACATTCCCCAAAGTCCTCTTCCTGTTCTCTGGGTTCCACCTGAAGGCAGGTGTGTGTGTGTATGTGTGTGTGTGTAAGTGTGAATGAAACATGGAGGGAAGTGAAGTGCCACGAGGTTTAGTTACAATGGAAATGCTAGCAGACATGTTTACGCGTCTAACAGTAAAAATGAGTTGATTGTAGATAATAGTTAAATCTGTGAGTGCAGAACACACACCACAGGATTCGTCTGAGGAATCGAACAGTCCGACAATCGTCTGAATCCGTTTACTTTACAGGGTCATGTGCGCTGAGAACATCAACAATCACTTGCTTTGTCGCTCACTAGTGTGAACTTGGGTGAGGAGCTTACAGACCTCAGACTGGCAGGAGGAGGAGCTTACATACCTCAGACTGGCAGGAGGAGGAGCTTACAGACCTCAGACTGGCAGGAGGAGGAGCTTACAGACCTCAGACTGGCAGGAGGAGGAGCTTACAGACCTCAGACTGGCAGGAGGAGGTGATTGTAGGACTCCTGATGAAAGAGAAGGAGCTTGTAGGCCTCAGGATGGAATGACAAGCTGATTTTAGGCCTCAGAATGGAATGAGGAGGAGCTTGTAGGCCTCCAGATAATAGGGGAGGAGCTTGGAGGCCTCAGGATGAAAGAGGTGGAGTTGGGACTTTTAGACCTGAGAAACAGGATCTAGGGCTCATAAACTCCTGGAGTAGAGTGTGAATGGAAACAGAAGCAAATTCACTTATGATGGATGATTTATCCAGATGTTCATAATCATATTTCTACACTCAAGCTTTGGACACATGCTGGAGGTAAAGCAAAAAAAAAAAAGGTGTTCCAGCCTCCATATTTCACCTCCATGTTTTATGAGAGTCTGGGACCACCGGGGGGGGTTTACTGGCATGGAGCCAAACTGCCACATCACTTCAGGACATTCTTTAATGACTCGTCAGACTGAACACACCACCGTTACACACTGCTGCTACACAACACCGCTACACACCACCGTTACACACTTCTGCTACACAACACCGCTACACACCACCGTTACACACCACCGTTACACACTTCTGCTACACAACACCGCTACACACCACCGTTACACACTTCTGCTACACAACACCATTACATACCACCGTTACACACTACTGCTACACCCCGCTGCTACACAACACCTCTACACAACACCATTACACACCACCGTTACACACTGCTGCTACACCCCACTGCTACACAACACCATTACACACCACCGTTACACACTTCTGCTACACAACACCGCTACACACCACCGTTACACACTTCTGCTACACAACACCGCTACACACCACCGTTACACACTTCTGCTACACAACACCACTACACACCACCGTTACACACTGCTGCTACACCCCACTGCTACACAACACCATTACACACCACCGTTACACACTGCTGCTACACCCTACTGCTACACAACACCGCTACACACTACTGCTACACAACACCATTACATACCACCGTTACACACTGCTGCTACACCCCACTGCTACACAACACCATTACACACCACCGTTACACACTGCTGCTACACCCTACTGCTACACAACACCGCTACACACCACCATTACACACCACCACTACTGCTACACAACACCATTACACACCACCATTACACAACACCGTTACACACTACTGCTACACAACACCATTACACACCACCGCTACACACTACTGCTACACAACACCATTACACACCACCATTACACAACACCGTTACACACTACTGCTACACACCATTACACACCACCGCTACACACTACTGCTACACAACACCATTACACACCACAGTTACACACTACTGCTACACAACACCGCTACACAACACCATTACACACCACCGCTACACACCACCGCTACACAACACCATTAAACACCACCGTTACACACTACTGCTACACAACACCGTTACACACCACCACTACACACTACCGCTACACAACACCGTTACACACTACTGCTACACATCACCGCTACATACCACCATTACACACCACCGCTACACACAACTGCAACACACTCCTACTACATAAAAATTAGCCAAATAGCTAGCTAGATAAACAGTATCTGAGTGTAAAATGCTGGAGTAAATTGTAGCTAAACATTAAGTGCAGAACCTGGCCAGCTCTTCATGGGCTTTTCAGAGGAACTTGATGATATCTGGAAAGGAAAAGCACTTCAGTCGCTACACCGATGATGTCACCGTGTTTAAACAGGATGCTGTCAGCGTGGTGTGTTTAGCATGTGTATGAAATCAAGCTAGCGACTTTATACTCCTCTCTACATGAACACATTCTTCACATATCCATAAAAAACTGCAGCTGGGATTTTCAAATAAAAAGTAAAAAAAAAACCACAACAACAACAACCACTAACGTCAGTAAACGTATAAATGTCTGAGGTCTGCAGAACAGGCAGGCCTCCGATTAACACGTGTACGAGTGTGTTCATGTTTACTGACCGGTCCGGTACACCGGGTGTTTTATTTTGCTTCGTTTGCTTCAGCTCACAGAGATGCAAGAACATCTGCACTCCAAGTGTGTGCAGGACGCTAATGCTAATTAATGCTAACACTGCAGACCAGATCCCTTTGGATGATCACTTCCTGTTAGCTTACGCTACCAAAAAAAAGTTCAGTTTATAGATAGATATTTTTTTTAAAGCAGACACTTTCATTATTTACGTTATAGCTCACACACACACACACACACACACACACACACACACACACACACACACACTGACTCCTGTGTGTGTGTGTGTGTGTGTGTGTGTGTGTGTTTTCTCAGTCTGCAGGCCCTGTTTACATTCCCCAGCGGTGTCCATACTAATTTACGAGTGTGTTAAAGTCCTCCAGCACAGCTTTCGTACATTTCTAACGATAATGGCTCGTAAAAAGCCGCCGAAGCCTCTGGGAAATTTCATCACGTTGTTTACTGGGACCTGTTACAGAGGACTAAACAGGTGTTGCTAATCATTTCTTAAAAACACACTGTGATCGGCAATCCAGCTAGCTTCTCGCTTTCTATCGATTTAGCATGCTAGCTGGTTAGAAAAGTCAGGCGTGACGTTGAAGCGCGAGCATTTTCCACGGTATTCTCATGAATGTGTCGTCATGCTCAAGTTGTGAGAACGATATGATTACAGAGCACGAGCTAGCTAATGACTAACAGGTTGAGCAGCTAGCAGATCTTTTATACAGACTAACGCAAAGACACAGCGATGATAAAAAGGGCAAGGAAATGTCAGGAACGTCAACATTTCCCTCAGATATGTGGAGAAATTACTGAAAAAAAGATTGTACCTGACAAAAAATCTAATCTAATTAAGTTTAGCATCAGTGGCTAATATTTAACGATATTTTTAAACAGAGGACAGTGAAATGGCAAAAACTGATTCTATTCAACATGGATGTTTATGTCTGCCTGATTTAGCGCGCTAGCAGGTTAGAGATCAGGAGTAAAATTAGGATGTATAATCCCACTGATATGATGATGATGATAATAATAATAATAATAATTTATCAATTTGTATAGCGCTTTTTACAATGGTACATTGTCTCAAAGCAGCTTTACAGAAATATCATTTTTACATTTTTACATTTACAAGCGACTTACTAATGAGACACACTCACACACCAATGGGAGCAGAGCTGCATGCAAGGTGCTAGCTTGCCATTGGGGGCAATGATGATGATGATGATGTGGTTCAGACACGCTTAACGTTCAACACTGTGTGCGTGTGTTTCGTCCCCCTGGTTTCTCGCCCGTACTGCTATAAAACCGGAGACAAGCGTCGCCTGTAGTAGAGGGGGCGGCACATCGCTGAGTACGGAACACGACTGGAGGGTTAAACGAGTTCACATCTTGACATCTTTGCGTCTGTTGCAATCTTGAAACTCCATTTTCAGGCTGTCAAAACATCTCCTCAGAAATCCTCGCGATGCAACCCGCCTTGAAAATATTTACGAAAGGATCGCGTATCACGGGTCTGCTTCAGAAATCAGTGCGCGCTGACGCCGAGGTCGTGTTTGAGTTAATAATCTGAGAGAGAAAAAAGACAGAGAGGGAGAGAGAGGGAGCGAACATGAGGTACATTCAGTTCGAGGATAGTTTGACAATTAAGAGGAACCATCATGCGTTAGCATCATTAAGCTCGTCGTTAAGGCGGCTAAACTTAACGCCAATGCGATGAGACAAGCCCGCTCTGTGCTCCTTCATGGCTCTGATTAACCTCAGCCTGGTGTTGTTTATTACTGCAGCTGAGAAAATGACACGTCTCTGCTTCGTCATCGCCGGAGCATCCAGGTAACCAAACACACCAAATAAAAATAACAATAAATTCCCCTCGCCGCAACCGGCGCTCGTTCGTAGGAGCCGGATTACATCATATCGGAGCCGTGGTTGTGTTTCCCGGCCCCCTGCAGCTCGCGCTGGGATGAAATCTTCTGTTACGCCGCGAGTTCCTCCACCTCGTCCGTTACGAAGCTCTGAATCACAGTGTAGCTATATTCATCCTCTCGCTCTGGTGTACACCATTTACAAAACGCTTCATTTACCGTCTCGCTAACTGGTGCTGCAACGCTGGGTTTGACCAATCACTGCTTAGCAACCGTCGCTATGACCAACCACTGCTTAGCAACCGCCGCTATGACCAATCACTGCTTAGCAACCGCCGCTATGACCAACCACTGCATAGCAACCGCCGCTATGACCAACCTCTGCTTAGCAACTGCCGCTATGACCAATCACTGCTTAGCAACCGTCGCTATGACCAATCACTGCTTAGCAACCGTCGCTATGACCAACCACTGCTTAGCAACCGCCGCTATGACCAACCACTGCTTAGCAAACATCGCTATAACCAATCACTGCTTAGCAACCGTCGCTATGACCAACCACTGCTTAGCAACTGCCGCTATGACCAACCACTGCTTAGCAACCGCCGCTATGACCAACCACTGCTTAGCAACCGCCGCTCTTTAAGGGGGAGTGTTTCACGTGAACATGTGACAATAACAAGCTGGTGTACGCCAAGAAAAGAATTTTGCTGTACTGAAATGCATGTGACAAATAATGGCTCTCTATCCTTCTTTTCTTTCAGTATTCGAACCCGAACTGTATGATGGGGATGTGGGTGCAAAAGTATTTGCCCCCTCCTTTCCCCTCGGTGTCCATACTCAGCCGGTACAGAATTTGGTGGACTTTTTGTCTGATTGTTGCGGACAGAAAAACTTGATTTTGTTGTGGCGTTTATTTTTGTTTTGGCGAATTCGCAATCGAGTAAGTTGTTTTGCGCGACCTTTCGCCGTTTCGCATGTTTGTTGGTAAATAAAGACCTTTTAGCTCCTCAGAATAGTATGGAGGAGTTTCATTTCTGTGATCGCAACAATCGCAGAATCCTGGAGGGAGTATATAGTGTTTTTTTGTCTTTCTCAATTTTGTAGACAACAACAATATTGTAGGTTTTAGCATGCGCTACACACACATACTCATATACATTCTTCTGTGTTCATTAAGAAGTTGTTCTACACAATTAATCTAAACATTATGGAAATTTCTCCGGAACTTTCTGGAAATAAAGAGTCACTCATCTTATAGACACGCCCCCAAATGGCCCAGCAAGAAAACAATGGCATTTATAATGAAGTAAATCTGACATCCCTCATAATCACTATAATAATAATAATAATAATAATAATAATAATAATAATAATAATAATACTAATAAGATTTCTCCTGTAGTAATTGTATTGTGTGGAGCTGGATAAATGTGTTTTCTTCCAGCTCGTGTGCACTCACTAGTCTTTATTTGGGTGCTGTAATGGATTCAGGATGTGTTCGGGGTCAGCGCTGCCTCCTGAGGGAACTTACTGCCTTGTAAACTGTGTTAACATGGATGTTAATGCCCACACTGTACCTCCACGCAGTATATTAAGTCCCAAATGTCCCAAACTCTGCAACAGGAGACATGGGCTGTGTCCCAAATCACACACTTAGCCACTGGTCTGTTCACTTTGTGAGGATTACCGCTTCGTGCACTAAACTGTGCCATCACGCGTCACAGTATGGAAAATGGGCGGGGCTTGGAGCACATAAAGGACAGAGACAATATGGCTGCTGAGGACAAAGAGAGTTAAAGTAAAAGTGTAACAAATACACAACTTAGCAAACACTGTCCTTTACATTAGATGACTCCTGAAACGTGTGTGTGTGTGTGTTTGTGTGTGTGTGTGTGTTTCTGAGATCTGATCCAGTAACTCAGATCTGATTACCGCTTCGAATCCTAAAGTAAATGTTGTGTGTGTGTGTGTGTGTGTGTGTGTGTGTGTGTGTGTTTTTGCAGAAGTTTTTCTCAGTGGAGGTTTTTCTGGCAGAGAGAAAAATCCCCAGCGAGAGAAAAACAACGACGGAAATGAATACACCCTCGATCAGGTCTGATAAAAAATAAACTGGACTCTCGCACAGGGGCATCGGGAGCTCCCTCTCTCTCTCTCTCTCTCACACACACACACACACACACAGACACACACACAGGGCATCGGGAGCTCGGCGCTGAAATGTCAAGTGTGTTTTCTTGGCTTCTCTCTGTTTTTGGAGAAAACAAACAGAGGCTTGTCAAATGTTTTTGCTCCCCGCCTGTTTGAACATCAACCAACACACACACACACACACACACACACACACACACACACACACACACACACACACACACACACGCACACGCACACACGCACAGAAAAATTATAAAATGTAAGAAGTTACATTTATTTCATGTACCATGTTTTAAATAAGACAGACAAATAGAAGACAGGCAGACAGATAGATATATAGATAGACTGACAGACAGACAGATAGAGAGACAGGCAGACAGATAGATATATAGATAGAGAGATAGAAGACAGACAGACAGATAGATATATAGATAGACTGACAGACAGACAGATAGACAGACAGGCAGACAGATAGATAGATATATAGATAGACTGACAGACAGACAGATAGACTGACAGGCAGACAGATAGACTGACAGACAGACAGATAGATATATAGATAGACTGACAGACAGACAGATAGACTGACAGACAGACAGACAGATATATAGATAGAGAGATAGGCAGACAGGCAGACAGAGAGGTAGACAGATAGACAAACAGATGGACAGATAGATTAAAAAGACAGACATATATATATATATATATATATATATATATATATATATATATATATATAGACAGACTGATACATGAATATTTGTACATTTTTATTATGTTTTTATAGAAACATAGGAATATTGTTCCAAAAACATGCTAACTAGCTGATGTGCAATGTTCTTATTTAGCAAGCTAGCAGATTCAAGTAATTTAATTACACCAGCTTTCATGCACAAAGGGAAAAGTAAAGGTTATGGATAAATCACCATGCTAATATGCCAGCTTGCTAACCAGACAGTAAATCAAGTTCAGGAGCTGTGAGGGAGCTACGCTAATCCCACAGCTAATCACTCATCACTCGGCTAATCAGCTGTTTTGCTAATTTATTTTTATAAGACAGATAACAATATAGACGAAGCAGATTGTATATTGAGAATATGAATCATTTTTATTATGTACAGATTTAAAAAGGCTTGCTAATCCGCCAGCTAAAAAAACAACATGTCCTAACTAGCAGTGCCTTGTGGGTAATTAATTCCAGTCTTCCGGCCGTCTAGCGAACTTCTCTTGACGTTCTAGCTTATTGAAACTCCCTTCAGGTTGTGAAGGGATTAAACCAAGGGTGAAACTGTAGAGGGGAAGTGGACGAGGGTGAATTAAAAGCGTAATTGTTATGGGATGTGGAGGACAAAATGGTGTAGAACGATTGGAAACCGCGTGCCGTTATTTATCTGATGTTATCTCTGATTTTGGCCCTCGCACCTGCTACACGAACCCTTTCCACATTTCTGCTCTTCACACTTCCTTTGAACTGGCGTTATTTTGATTTCACGCTCGCCGTGTTTCCTGAGGTCAGGCTGCCTGAGGTCTGAAGTCACGGCATGAAGTTAGACGTGTTTTCTCCGTCCTAATCCTTTCAAATAAGTACGGTGTGTGTGCATCGCTAGATTTCACACGCTGTTTATTGTCTTTAGAGGCCGCGAGTGCGTACGAACGGCATGCGCAGATCCCGTTTCACACAGAGACCCGACGGCTGTGACATCATGGATTAGCAGCTGCAGGGTTCGATTAGTACCGACGCTCCCGGGAGGATCCCGTCGGGGGTCATCGTCCGATCGAGCGTTGACGTAATGATACGGCTCTTACGAGGACTCTGTGATACAAAATTCACATGCTTTATAGCAAACCGGTCGTTTGGACGAGAAATACAAGCGTACGACGTGTTTTCCAATCATTCTGTGCGTTGTTTGATGTTGGCCAATAACCGAATCCGCTGCTAGCCTCTTTTAACATGCTAATCCCAGGTTTGTTTTTTATAGTGCAGTCTATTTTAGTGAATAAGCGATCAAACCTCATCTCGGACACGTTCGTTAGACATTATTTGTGCATCAGGAGTTACACACACTCTGATCTGGATTTCATCTTATCTACAGATTCGACCCTACCATGTAGCATGTAGTGAATTATTTTCATTACCTTACAGCATACAGGAGTTCCTCAGGGCTCCGGTAGAGGTGCACTCTTGTTCCTACTCCATACTAACGCTTAAATGTTTGTGTCTTTTCATCCATCCATCCTTTAAAGGTGCTCGCCAGGTTTCCTGTTAAGGCGTTAGTCGAAGGCTATCTGAAGAAAATTAGAATATGATATAAACTAAGTATGAAAAATTGTGGAGACTTCTGGGACCCCCTGTAGATCATTCCCTGTACAGCTAGTGTTGGAATTTTAAACACCAAAACATCAGAGTCTTCGATTTGAGACGCAGCCCGTGACAATAATCGTGCCGACAGCGTAAAGTTTTAAGAGAGACAGCGAGCTCGTCAGGGTGCTATAGAGTTCGACTGGGATGTTTTGGTGCTGACGTGAGATCTAGATTTGAAATCGTTCCAATAAACTATGCAGGTAAGTGCAGTATGTGAAGGATTTACTGTATATGTCACGGACATCAAACGTGACACCAGTCTTATATTACACATCTGGAATTGAAAAAATGTAGAGTTGGTCAAGGCTTGGGGTCGCAGAAAATTCATTATGTCCATTTACATCTTTTTGTCGTCGTCCCCATCCATCTCCCAAAAGTTTCAGGAAGTCATCACACTGCTTCGCTGACGTCACATCGTGGATGGATTTCCTCAGGTTTCCATTCTAGCTCCACAAATGTTCCTACTATGTTCTTGGTTTCACCTCATTCTGACGCTCAACATTACACGTCTTTTCCTCAGTCCTTTCAAATGTCTCAGAACACTCTTCTCTAGATCTCTATCTGCATAGGGTTCATCACAGTTCCACTCTAAACAAGAGAACAACACATCAGAACGGCTCTCTCTCTGGATGAGGTTCTTAAAGGTTTCCATTCAAGCTCCACAATTGTTCCTACTATCTACTAAGTCTGTTGAACTTTTCTTTTCCCTCCATCCACCACTCAAGATCATCTCAGAACACTTTTCTGCTTCTGTGACGTGGTCGGAGTTCCTCAGGGTTCCAGTCTGGGTCAGTGTTTATTCCTGATACTTTTTCTTTGTCTGCCTTCAGAAAGGTCTCAGAACACTTTTCTGATGTTCTGCATCCATATGTAGTGTTGGTTTCATCTGACTATTAAAGCCAGAAAGCAGGTGGAAATTTTAAATGATAAAAAATAAACAAAGTAGTGAGAGATAACAGAAAATAAACCAAAATAATCAAAGAGAAATTCAGGAATGAATACACGGGAGGAAACAACTACAAAGAGAGAAGAACGATGCGATGTGGAGGAAAATACTATGGACTGAAAACTTTCTTTTGTGAGTCTTTCTTCTACAGTTTAAGAGTTTATCGCTTTTATGTTTTTACCTCCTCTGTCTGTTTTCTGTTCCCTCCGTACCTGTCTAACACCTAGCAAACCTGTGCCACGTTTAGCGCCTGACACGTTCGTCGCTAAGCGCTAGAGCAGAGCTCAGATCACCGCGTATCTGTTCTAGATCAAGACCAGGTCTCACTCCATCTCCCTTTTCACACCTCGCCTCCTTTCTTCTCCTACTCGCACACTTTAAAAAGTGAACTTAGACAGACGTAGCATGGAGGGCGGTGTCGCGTCGATCCTCGTCTCCTGGACCGAGGATGATGACGTGTCCCTGCTAATGTACAGACACGGAGGGGGGATGAGGGGGAGGGGCTCCTGAAAGCGAAGAAATTTAGAGAATCAGCATGGACAAGAGCAAGGTGGACGAGGAGATATATTTGGTGAGTGTTTTTGTAGTGGAATTCTTTCTGTAATTAGCGAACCTGTTAACTAGCGGGTGTGCTAATTACCGAGCTAGGAGGAAGAAAGTAAAGATCTCCAGGGTTCAGCTCTGTGAGTCAACGTTTTATGAAGTTTATGCTTATTTAAATTCTAATATTAACATGTTAAAATCCCCCGAGCTTCACTGTAGTGACTGAAAGAATTCATAATACACATCATTAAATATAATAACGAGTAAAACACCTTAACAAGTTTACCAAAGACGAGCTGACTGCAGAGAGAGAGAGCGTCCACCTGGGGGCACTGTTACACAATCGAGAGCGAGAGAGAGAGAGAGGGGGAGAGAGAGGGAGAGAGAGAGAGAGAGAGAGAGAGAGGGAGGGGGGGGGGGGGGGGG
>JAFFST010052330.1:73078-75578 GCA_022414735.1 Noturus placidus
TCATGAAAAAATGGTTAAAAACGAAAGAAAAACCTCCACTTGAGCTAAGAAAGAAAGAAAGAAAGAAGAAAATGAAGCCTGAAAGTTAAAGAAACACAATGAAGTTTTAAATGACATTTTAATGTATTTGATTTTTTTCCTTCTTTAATTATTTTGTAGTTTTTCTCTCTTTTCATTTCTGCAGCAGACACACACGCAGTGTAAATGTGATATTTCACTAAAATACATCAAAATCATGATTATATACAACACTTACTACAATACTGAAAATATTCTCACTATAAATGATCAAAATACATTTAAAATGACTTTTAAATAAGACATTAAAAGGATGATATATATATATATCTTAAAACTATGTAATATGACGAGAGGTTTATGATCAGAATACGTTTAGTTTGTTATGTTTGTAATTTATATGTAGTTAATTTTTTTGGTCGAATTCTGAAATCGGAGGTAAAATGAGTTGGAGAAGTATTTGATTTGAATGTAAGCGAATTGAATGTTGGACACGGAGAAACTTTACAGTGACGATGCGAAAATAAGAGACGCCACGACTCTATTCTCACGTGTGTGTTTCTATTCGTGTCTTTATGGGGACGACTTCCTGTTCACACAGAGACCTCAGGGGGACGAAGGACAGCGTGGGGGCAAAAAACACAGTCCTCATGAGGGTAATTAAGAGTCTTGGCAAGTGAAGAAACAAGTGTGTGTGTGTGTGTGTGTGTGTTTCTGTATGTGTGTGTGTGCGTCTGTGTGTATGTCTGTGTGTGCGTCTGTGTGTGTGTCTGTGTTTCTGTGTGTGTGTGTTTCTGTATGTGTGTGTGTGCGTCTGTGTGTGTCTGTGTTTCTGTGTGTGCGTCTGTGTGTGTGTTTCTGTGTTTCTGTATGTGTCTCTGTGTGTGTGTGTGTGTGTTTCTGTGTTTCTGTATGTGTCTCTGTGTGTGTGTGTGTGTGTGTGTGTATATATAAATATAAATAAAACAAAGAGACAGTTCTGAAAATAGTCTACAGTAAAATCTCAGCTGTTGACTGCTGCTGTTTTTATGCTTCCCACACACACACACACACACACACACACACACCCACTTGTACAACTCTACTTGTGGGGACTGAATGTCCTCATAATCACAGTAACATGATGATCCTTGCATTTATCACACACACTCACTCTCTCTCTCACACACACACACACACACACACACACACACACATGTGCCAAAACACATTTCCATTTGGGGACTGCAATTTTTAGGGTCATGACGACACAATAAAATTTTCATCCCTCCCTGATTAAAGACACACTGTCCTCTGAGTGAATGTGTGTGTGTGTGTGTGTGTGTGTATGGGGGGGGGGGGTCCTCTCCTTTCTGACTGAAACCTGAGCCCACAGAGGAAACACTGATGTTGATGTTATGATAGCGAGTCGGTTAATTATGAGCTCACTGATTAATTAATTAGAGGAAAGCCTATAGGTTTTTTTCTCTGTTATCTTAGTGTAAGATTTCAGTGAAACAGGAGAGCGTCTTATCGGCAATATACGGCCGCGCTGGAACACAGGTCAGAGGGGAGATGTTCGCCTGTGTGTGTGTGTGTGTGTGTGTGTGGACCACAATAGCATCTGGATCCAATCCGCTTTCTTACGGTACTCTTTTTTCCCTCTCAGGTAAGAAGAAGGAGACCCGAGTTTCACCTCGCTAAAAACGGTATGCTTCGTAAAAGTGATAAAAAAAAATACCACACAACTCGACTTGCAAAAAACTCACTGCAGGGTCTTGCAAGGTCACCTTTCACTTCCTGTTCTTCACTTCCCGCCCTTCACTTCCCGCCCTTCACTTAATGCTCTTCACTTCCCACCCTTCACTTAATGCTCTTCACTTCCCACCCTTCACTTAATGCTCTTCACTTCCCACCCTTCACTTCCCGGCCTTTACTTAATGCTTTTCACTTCCCGCCCTTCACTTAATGCTTTTCACTTCCTGCCCTTTACTTCCTGCCCTTTACTTAATGCTCTTCACTTTCTGCCCTTCACTTCCTACCTTTCACTTAATGCCCTTCACTTCCCGCCCTTCACTTCCTGCCCTTCACTTCCCGCCCTTCACTTAATGCTCTTCACTTCCCACCCTTCACTTAATGCTCTTCACTTCCCACCCTTCACTTAATGCTCTTCACTTCCCACCCTTCACTTAATGCTCTTCACTTCCCGCCCTTCACTTCCCGCCCTTCACTTAATGCTCTTCACTTCCCGCCCTTCACTTCCCGCCCTTCACTTAATGCTCTTCACTTCCCACCCTTCACTTAATGCTCTTCACTTCCCGCCCTTCACTTAATGCTCTTCACTTCCCGCCCTTCACTTCCCGCCCTTTACTTAATGCTCTTCACTTCCCGCCCTTCACTTAATGCTCTTCACTTCCCGCCCTTCACTTAATGCTCTTCACTTCCCGCCCTTCACTTAATGCTCTTCACTTCCCGCCCTTCACTTCCCGCCCTTCACTTCCCG
>JAFFST010052330.1:80578-82357 GCA_022414735.1 Noturus placidus
CTATGCGCTGGTTAATGCTAGATAACGACTACGACCAGGTTTTTACTTTATAAACAAAGTTACAATGCTACGTGTTCAGCATTTTCACTGTATTTAAAACCTACCCATCTTTTGAGGTCACACAGCAGGAACATGGAGTACACACCGCAACCTCGCTAACCCTGAGTCAGTATATTACAGTGTGTGTGTCTTCTCCCCAGACCAGACCATCCGTATGATGTGTGCAAGCTACTGTTCCGGCATTCCTGAGCTGTGATCAAAAAAATATCAAAGGCTCCAGACTCGCGTACAGGTTTCTTCCCTTTGAACTGTGAGAATACATCACATAAAAGTCTTGTCTGTTCTGATTTACATCTCTATACACTCGACTGGAGCGGCAGCAACTCCGGGAGCGTGAAGAGAGAAAAGATTCTCCTTAACACTGACATTATAAAAAAAGCCTGTTGGCATGCTAGCATAGAAAAAGTGAAAACGTTATCATATGAATTATGGTATGAAGTACAGCTTGAGAAACAACTCATGAACACTAGGTGTAAGAAAACACAAATATTATCAATAATATTAGACATATGGATTATTTTTCTATTAAGAAAAGACCATGCCTCCTTCAATAGAACTGAAAGGAACATAGGCCACACCTCCTTCACTACAACTGACACACTGGTCCCGCCTCCTTCACTATGACTGACACACACACCACACCTGCTTCACTATGACTGACACACACACACACACACCACGCCTCCTTCCCTATGACTGACACACACACACACACACACGCCACACCTCCTTCACTATGACTGACACACGCCACGCCTCCTTCACTATGACACACACACACACACACGCCATGCCTCCTTCACTATGACTGACACACACACCACACCTCCTTCACTATGACTGACACACACACACACACCACGCTTCCTTCACTATGACTGACACACACACACACACCACGCCTCCTTCACTATGACTGACACACACACCACACCTGCTTCACTATGACTGACACACACACACACACACACACGCCACACCTCCTTCACTATGACTGACACACACACCACACCTGCTTCACTATGACTGACACACACACACACACGCCACACCTCCTTCACTATGACTGACACACACACACACACGCCACACCTCCTTCACTATGACTGACACACACACACACGCCACGCCTCCTTCACTATGACTGACACACACACACACACACGCCACGCCTCCTTCACTATGACTGACACACACACACACACACACGCCACGCCTCCTTCACTATGACTGACACACACACACACGCCACGCCTCCTTCACTATGACTGACACACACACACACACACACGCCACACCTCCTTCACTATGACTGACACACACACACACACCTGCTTCACTATGACTGACACACACACACGCCACGCCTCCTTCACTATGACTGACACACACACACACACCTGCTTCCTTCACTATGACTGACACACACACCATACCTGCTTCACTATGACTGACACACACACACACACACGCCATGCCTCCTTCACTATGACACACACACACACGCCATGCCTCCTTCACTATGACACACACACACACACACGCCACACCTCCTTCACTATGACTGACACACACACACACACACACGCCACGCCTCCTTCACTATGACTGACACACACACACACGCCACGCCTCCTTCACTATGACTGACACACACACACACACACGCCACACCTCCTTCACTATGACTGACACACACACACACACACACTCCACACC
>JAFFST010052331.1:38456-54633 GCA_022414735.1 Noturus placidus
AAAAAATTACAGTTATATATCTTTATGTTTGAGGCCTGAAATGTGGCAAAAGGTCGAACAGTTCAAGGGGGCCGAATACTTTCGCAAGGCACTGTAGCTGTGCTAAAGTGAAAAAAAAAAGGTTATCTAATGAATGGCCTAGACAGCAACTGCAACGTTTTCTTTTGTCAACAAAAAAGTCACCATGCTTCTTAGCGTCCACATTTGTTCTGAAATGTTTATCCCAAACTGTAGGCGTCTAAAGTTATTGTAGTGAATTTCACTGGCCTTCAACAGCCAACAAAGACAAAAAAAAAACGACAGCCATCACTTATTAACCTAAACATTTTACCAAAGTGGCCTATGTTATGTAGATACAGGATCAGGAGTATTTAATCCATTCTTATATCAAAATATTCAAAAACACTCTTCAGTAACAAAATGTCTTCCAGAGGTCTTTAACCTAAATCCAATCAATCATTCAGACTCACTAGATTTCTAGATTAACTAATAACCTTCTCTCTGTGTGTGCAGTCTTTCATCGGATCTGTGCTGGAAGCAGCAGGAGCAGTGTGGCTGCATACAGAGTGTGTCAGAAATGGGCGAGACTGAAGAGGATGAGGTCCAGAGAGATCCTCGAGCCAATTCATCCGCCCACATTGAGGAAGCTCTGGTGGATCCTGGTAAGCACTCTCACAGCAGCTCAGCAGAGCGCTTTCTTGAGCAGTCGCACTCGTCTTTGGACAGGCTCTGTGGCCACTATATGGAACTGGACTGTGGGCGCTCCTGTGACTACAAAGTGGGTTCTCCTTCATATTTGGATAAAATAGCATGGAAGGATGGAAAGCCCCAACACTATTCTGAGCCAAAGCTGATTCTGGACTTGTCTCATTGGAAGCGCAACACTCTCCCATCTCCCAAAGTGGGGGGTGTTGAGCAGCTTCATGCTGAGGAACCTGCCGATTTGTTCCAGGAGATTTCACGATGGGCAGCAAGCACACAACTGGGTCTTCACTCTCCCAGTTCACCTCAGGAGCCTCCAGCCTCACCAGGGTCTCCCCCTTTACCCATTTCTCCTACTCTTCTTCCTCACTCACTCGCACAAACGCAGGCACCTTCTCTACTGTGTACTTCCAACGTTCTTCCGCATGGCAGGAGAAGCCCAGCTTCTTTCTTTTCCTCTCCTCCCCCCCTGTTGCCTTCCTCTCCCTCCTCCCCTACTCCAGGTTCATTAACATCTTTTAATAATGAAGTCTCGCCAATAGCTAGCGGAGAGGAACATTCTCACTTTGACCTGGATGTGTTCATCTCACAAGTAAAACGTGAGAGCATTGTTACTTCTAAGCAGAGTAACATTAGCTGTACCTCTAGGATCTCAGAGCACAAACCATACAGAACTGAAAATTCAACTCCAGATGAGGTCAAATCTCACTTTCACAAAGAACAATGGTAGAGCTAGTGGAGAGTTGAGAAGACTTACCTAGAACTGGGTGACTGAACACCTGATGACTTAGTGCTGCTCTTGCAAGTTTCCGTAGTTTAATTTATGTTTGACATAATATACAACATTTTTGTCTGATTTTGTCGGTTTCTAATGGCTCCTAAACTGTGGTCATATCTCAGAGGAAAAATTGAGAGTGGAGAAAAAATTAGGATATTTTGCCGTTCTCCCTAGGACTAAATATCTTATACAAATCAGTGCAAGGTCATATTTCAGAATCCTCAGACAGACGTTTGTTCGTGCTCATTTTGGAGCCATTTATGCAGAAATCCATAGAATTCCAAAAGGGTACACAAACCTTTATGAATAGCAGAAATATTGCTGAATGTAGTTTTACGGTTCTTCCAACAGTATTTAAATGCAGAAGAAATGGACTGTTTTTTTAAATGGCAATTCATGCACTCTGCATATGAGCTGCTTTTTATACCACTGTAATCTCCACCTTTGCAATAGTAGACGGTAATGGTATGCTTGATTACTGTTTCGAAAGCTTTCACCTAATAAACTTATTCCTTGTAATATACAAATTGTTCTTGTATTAGTCTTATTTTAGTTCTAGGCTCCTTTTCCCCATTATTTTCAATTAAACAGTCCATAATTTGGCTTCATTAAAAACTGTTGATGCTGGAGCTGCAGGTAGAGTTGCTACCTGACAGCTACAGGGTTGATTGCCTAAACTCAGGTTATCACCTGCATGCAGTTTTGCATGTTCTCCCACTGTCCTTCAGGTTCTCTGGTTTCAACCCATCTCTCTCTCTCTCAAAAAAAAAAAAAAAAAAAAAAAAAAAAAAAAGTCTTGCCAGAAGGTGGATTGCAGACTCCATATTGCCCCTAGGTGAAAATGAAAGTGTGTATGTGTGTTCCCAGAGCCTTGTGATTGACTGGTGTCCCATCAAGTGTGTATTCACACTTAAATGTTCCCAAGACAGGATTTTAAATCCACCATGACCCTTGACCAGCACAAAGTGGTTACGTAAGGTGAACGAATGAGTGCGCGCTTTCACAAACCCGTAAAAGTTGCAGCACAGGGTAAATGAAACAGATATGCACAGTGGTGTTATTCTTTGTCATTTTAATTCACATAATTTAATTAATTCAAAATGCAGACAACTCACAAAAATTCCAAAAAGAAATAGAAACTGCAATACAGTACATATGCAGATAAGGGTAGTATTTTAGGTCTATGGCCCTGTTTTAAGAGGATTCTAGACAGTTTTCATCATTGCAGAACAGGGAAAACACATAGCAGGCATCAGCAAGGGAGCAGGCTACATTCGCTCTAGGTTTCAATGCGAATGAGAAGACAAAAGAAATGCAATCAGTACACCCACTAAAGGAGAATGCCGATATGATGCCAAGCAAAACTGGAACGTTATCTACACAGTTAACTGGATGGTTACTTTGCAAATCGTGCAATTTCTCCAATATGATACTGTACACCGAATTCATATTAGGTTCATAAAGATAATGGCTAAATCATTTCAGAGGACTTTAATGAGATATCCATAAAGCTTTATGAAATACAGCAATTGGCACTTGTCCTAAATGAAGGACGTTTACAATAGTTAAATGCTCCCATCCTGTGGCCACACATGCTACTGCATCCCCAAAGAAACATGGGTCACATGAGGTTCGACTGGACAAGTGCTGAAAATGACATCATCTGCTGCTTGTAAAAGAAATTAGTCATTATCGGCCCGGTCTAAACAATGTTATAACTACTTCTGTTCAAGTACGCTGCTAAAAAAATCTTCTTTAGCATTGTTGAGTTTGAACAATAAGCCCCTACACTTATAAACACAATTCTGGTGATAACAGGCATGTGGAATCTCTCCAATACCATTTTAAAATGTATATTAAACCCTTACCTGAATGATACTGTTACATACTGCATTAATGAGAGAACTTTATATTAGTACATACTGTATGTAGATCCATTTCTCACTATAACAAATTTCTACTAGGACTCATTTTAGCCCAGCTCTCTCTGCAAAATTCAGCACTCAAGGTAAACCTTAGATATGTAGAAAAATATAGTTTGAATGAAATTTATATATCTAATGATTTTTTTTTTTAAATTCACACCCACCTTTACAGTTTTATTCGTGTTTTTTTTAACTGCAGTGTAAATGCAACATAGGATCATAATTCACACTGCTACAAACTAAAACATGAAATGGCGAGACACCTCACACTATTCCTGTATATCTTATACATCATTTTGTAGTAAATAGTTTGTCATTTTTAGGCAACATAATGAGTTATTTCTACCCATGTGTGATAATGTAAACACCACAGTACTGACGTTACTGTATTCGGCAAACAGTAAAGCACAATATTACAAGGCAAATGGGCACTGAAGCATAGATTTGTTCATGATGAAAGATATAAAACAAACAAACAAACTAGTATAATACACTCACGAGGAAAATAAAGTTAACACTTTGCATTGGTTCAAAGCCACATTCTGTAGGTAGAGCATTAAGGTGTTATTCAGACCAGCACCAAACACTTATGACCATATTTTGTAAATGAGTAACTAGTAACCCGACACTGACCTCGTATGGCCAGATTCTAGACAGGTTGTGGATTAAATTGAGTGACACTATAATGAATGAATCGTCATATCTTCTCGCCAGTAGTCGGGTCTATCTATACTCAATTTATAAACACTGTCTTTCCCAAACAGTATGCACAAATGCTGGTGTGTAATGTGTTTTATATATATATATATATACACACACACATATATACATACACACACACACACTATATAAATAATATATTATATATATATATATATTACACATATACACACACTATATGAGATTTTATATATTTATATAATGTAGATGGAGATATATATATATATATCTCCATATATAATGTATATGGGTGTATATATATAATTGTATATATTATATATATAAAAACATACATTAGGTGTGCGTGTGCGTTAAAGATTTTGGCTGTGTCTGCACATTTAGGCATCATCTTGGCATTTTTGTTGGGTTCTATTGGCATAAATACTGTATACAGATACTTTATGTATGGCTTTTCAAATAACGAATGAGAGACTAAACACAAAATGATTTAATGCTTTTAAGTGTAATTGGGAATGCATAAAATCGGAGTTAATATTTGGTAAATATTTTACCAAAGATGAACTCCGATTTTATGTATTCCCAGTTTTTTGTAATTTACAGTATTTTTTCTCCTATTCTAGTGATTTAATTATCAAGAGAGTGGTACATTTTGGTGTGCATCTGCATTCACCTTTTACAAGTTACTTTGCAGGGATTGATTCTTAGCTCAAATTTGAAATCCAATATAAAAATAACTGGGCTGGATTAAAAAAGCATATCTAAAAATCACAAACTGGTGTTTTAGTGTTGCAGCTCTTGATTTGTTAGAAATCATGTCCTTGATGCATTTATTTTTCTTTAGTAATCTTTAGTAGCTTGTGACTGCTCTGTCCAAGCTGTCTAGAGATTTCATAAATAAGAGCTTATCCAAAGTCTATCGCAGAATATATCTACAGAAGAAATGTTAGCACGTGCTGTTAAAAGTAAAGATAATGTTTTGTTGTTTACGTTATATTCTTTAAAACTTTTATGAAAAATAATCTGAATAAATATGATTAGGCTTTTTTTTTAACCCAACAATGACAATTATATCAGATTTATAGCGTTTTACTCCATCCATCCTTATATTTTGACTCACTAGCTTTATTTAAATGGCAGAGACTTGAGGTATGGTGAATGACAATATTTACATGTAGCTGATTTTAGGGACCCTAAATCAAAGTTCCACGAGATACAGCAGTTATTGCAGTGCAGACCTTGTACGGTCTCCAATGTTTAACAGTTTGCCAACATTTACATCACCAGTTTTTCCATTTGAGTGGACATAGTATATTGCAGCTGTTATATAATCATACAGTGTATATTTCAGATTAAATAAAGCCCCATATAGCCATTTAGCAAAGTAGGTCAATGAAGCTTTGTGCTTTCAAAATTATGCTAAACTGTGCTATACGGTGCTTTATGAAACACCTTGTCATAGATCAGTATGGTGTGTGCTAATTGAAGAATGAATGCATCGGTGTGTGCGTGTATATACTGTATATATTTATATATAAGTTCATATGTGCTGATCTGAGCTTTTGCTCATGTCACACCTTTGAGGATTAGCAAATTTTGTTGGCATGATTGCTTTATGAGAAACTCTTTTTACTGCTTAATTGTGTTACGGATGAAACATGAGACCTACAGTGTTCAGTAACATTACAACAGCTAAAACAGGAAGAAAAAAAAGATACATTTGTAAAGATAACAAAGGACAGTTAATCAGAAGATTCTAGATGCATCCCAGTCAGCTTTTGAGCACTCTCTCTTTTCTTTTGTGCACTTCCCCCCATTAACTCTTTTTTTTAAATCTGTCCTTTCATCTTACCATCTCCTGGTCTGTAAATTTTTTTCCCCCTCACCTTCCCAACCACCTTACTATAATTCTCTCCATCTCTGCCCTCATACGAAAGGCAGGATGCCGTGGACGAGCAGGGCCATGACAGCGGCGCTGAACAGGCCTGCTACAGGAACAGTGACGAACCAAGCCAGGAAAATGTTCCGGAAGAGATGCCAATCTACCGCCTTCCGCGAACGCAGCCAGCCAACAGCCACCACTGAACCCACCTGCGCGCACACACACACACACGATCAGCAGTAGCACTGATCACAAATCATAAGCTCAAAATATTGCTATATTGCAGTTGAATCTAGGTTAGTAAAATGACTAAATTGGGCCAATTTATGGAACTACTTCGCAGGGATGTTTACTATGCATGTTACTGCAATGTAGTGGAGCAGAAAAAGAGAGAACTCCTTTATATGTTAATTTATACATGTTTATTTCTATTTAATCTAGAAATATAGCAAGATACGTTTCAGAGCCCTTTCTTTCCTCGGACAATGCGTTTTCTCTCCCTAGTTTAGTGGGAACATCGGGAAAGTGTAATGAAGACAGAGTGAGGAGGAACATCTCCATACATGCTGCAAGTGTCAGGTTCCTGATAGAATCCTGAGCTGCTAGTCGAGGAAGCGATCTGCCTGTTCTTATACGGTCACTGTAACCTAAGCTGCCTGGCTGTGGGAGGGGTGGTGGGCAGGGGAGTAGTAGGTTGAGGGGACTAAATCTGGAGTTAAGTCAAACAACAGAAAGTCAACAACAGGCAGGATGTTCATCATTATAGACACTGAAGGATAAATGGGATTTAAGGAGAACTTATCTGATGCTCTCAGGCTGAAAGAGTTCAATAGGCATGAATACATGGTGGAGCCTCGATTTATGAGTTTAAATTTACAGAGGCAGATTACTGGCTTAATCCTTGATAAAGTAGATGCCACTGGCACATAATGTTATGGAAATGTAACCCCCAGGCTCCTTACAGGTGCAGGTTAGTTCCTCTTTATGCCACAGTGCTGCTGGTTTCTGAAATCTGATTGGTCAGTAAGTGTTAGTGTTCTAAAACAGCAAACAGCTCTGACAGGTTTATATTAATGTGTTCATTCTAAATGTTATTGTTTCTAGAACTTCTCAAAATCATAGGGACTTGGTAGATGGCCTACAAAAGTCCAATAATAAACTGGCTATTTAAAAAAAAAAAAAAAAGGTTATTTAACAAAGTAAAATGTCCAATGGTTGATCTAGTGAATGGAGATATTTATTTAGAGTGTTCAGAACTTTGTGCTGTCCAGCAAGTTATGAACTTTATTAAAGAGGAAGGAGATGTTTATATGGGATGACTGTTTATATGGGATGACTGTTTATAACTACTACAATGCAAGTGATAAGAACTAGCTTGTCTTGAAGACTTAAAAACAAACATTAAATGTAATTATGTAAATT
The DNA here is from genome assembly GCA_022414735.1 of Noturus placidus. Taxonomy (NCBI): domain Eukaryota; kingdom Metazoa; phylum Chordata; class Actinopteri; order Siluriformes; family Ictaluridae; genus Noturus; species Noturus placidus. The sequence goes on from JAFFST010052331.1 coordinate 45,844, forward strand.
ATATCTGGTTAAAAATGTATGATGTGTTCATTAATAAATCAGAAATTGTAATCGTTGGCAAAAATACTGTGGTATAAGTAGAGAACACTTTGGGACATGCTGTTATGGACAGAGAATCCTCTCTGGGCTGTATCGCACCAACCCATTATGGAATGTTTTCCTAGAACATCACATCCCGTCATGTTTTATTCCTTACTTATTAAATAGTGGATAAATCTGTAGCTATTCATCACCACTAATGGAGTCATATGCCATTCAGGGGGGCTTTGAATGGTCATGAACTGTACATGCTATTCATTCATGAAAAGGTCAGGTCATTCTGATAAGGTTCCACAAACAGCCAAGCATCTGCATGTGGAGTCTCCATTCAGACCTGCCAAAATCTTGATGGTTCCTAGTACTGTGAGGGGAAAATGGCATAATGACAGCCTCAGCCCTGCCACAAGAGTTTTGAGGGTAAAAGTACTGTTTGGAACTAGACATACTGTTCTAATCGCCCATGTCTGTGGGTGAAATAACTATTTAAAAAAAAAAAAAAAAAAAAAAAAAAAAAAGGTTTTAATCTGAGTTATGAATAAGGTTAATAGCAGTTATCCTTAATGCCAAGTCTGACATTCTAATTAAATGAATGTAGTTATACTCAAAGCAGATGTTCGGGGTAGTCTTATGGCTTTTATTTTAAAATGCTGCAAATTTCAACCTTCGGAATTTAAAAAAAATCACAAGAGTAATGATTAATCTTACAATTATGATTTCACATAGCAAGTAGCAAGGTGTGTAAGCAAGGCGTGATTAGCGCTTAGGTGATTACACTAATGAGGGGCTGAACTCTACCAAAGCTTCTCTATGACAGCTTCGGTACCTTGCAGTGGGTGGAGCTTATGGGAATGCCCACATTTGAAGCAATAAGCACTGTTAGAGCACTCATTACTTCAAGACAAAATCCACTGTGAATAGACAAAGACAGAAGGGGACAGAAAACAGACAGAGATAAATGAGACACAGAATGGAGCAAAACACTGCATGACCCCAAGCATACAGACACCACAAAAACAGAGGAACTTGCCACAGAGAAAGAAAGGGGGAGAAGACGCCAAGTTCTCGTTGATCCTGGAGGCATGGAGTCTTGGGTTAAGACAAACGCAAGAAGCTCTTGTCCTCTTTTCCAGAGAGTCTGAGAGTGCTGCATTGCCCCAGCCGAGAAGCTGCATTCAATTATGTGGAACGTGATGTTCAATTGATTTGTGTGCAATTGAGATGGCTGGTGGTTATCAGAAACCAGTTCCAGGCACACCGTGCCAGGATTGGGACAGTGTTTATTATATAAAGATCAGAGAACCTGATTGTTGGCCATGTGCCTTAGGCTCATAAAAAGCCCTACCACGTCTGATGAGAACATGCTACATTTCCATATTTCTACAAGTCTATTCCTGCTGTATATGAATTCTGATGTTTATACCAAGTCAGGTAACCTGCATCTCTTTTAGGGTTTACCACAATCATCTATGGCAGCATGATACGTTTGGAGATTTTGCAGCAGCACTGCATCCCTCTGAAAACATGTCACTCCTTTTCTTTTTTTTTTTTTTTTTAAACAATCACCTGAACCAGTGTTTACCTTGCAGTGCGTGGTACTGATAGGGAGTCCAATATTGGACGCCAGCACAACAGTCACCGCTGAAGCCAGCTCAATAGTGAATCCACTGCGGGGAGGGCAACAAAAGATCATTTTATATAGTCATACCTGTACTGAGACCAGTATCACCAATGCATGCACAGTCCAGGGGGACATGCATTCAGAAAGAAATGATTGGTTTAGTTCATGCAAAACTAAGGGCAGAAAATGTCATGCATCACACATGTGCGCACACGCATACACACACACACACAGACAGATGGAGGGAGTGCAAAATGTATGCCTTGTTCAAAATGTGTTTGTTGGTTTCTTGAAGCAGCTTTACTTAAAAACCTCCATTTTTAGCGGTGTGGTGGCTCAGTTTTCACCTTACAGGTCTCTGGTTTGATCCACAGCTCAGGTTACTATCCATTTCTCCCTGTGCTCATGTAGGTTTCCTCTCACCTCCAAAACATATGCTGGAAGGTGGATTGGCTACTCTAAATTTTCCCTAGGTATGAATGCGTGTACGTGCGCGTGTTTCACATGGTGCCCTTCAAAGAACTGGTATTCTATCCAGGGTGAATGATCCCACTTTGTGCCCATACAGACATTTTAACCAACCTACATTAGACAAACTTGTTTATTTGCTGTCTTTTAAAAACACTTCAGACAATAACTGCTCATGTCAGAGTAATTATTAGCTGAAATCAGGCCACAGTAATAGTTAAATCTCTATGAATGTATTTGAGATGTTTTGACAGATTTAGATATTAGTTTATAATAATTTATTCAGTTCCAGTCCACTAACTTGATTGGTCAAGTAGTGTTCCAAGAGTGCGTATATTTCATAAAATTATACTGAGATGTTTGACTGTGTGCATCACTGCATTAGTCTGTGTTTGAAACATAAAATCCCATTTCCTAGTTGGAAACCACTGCTACAGCAGTGTTAGCAACATCAGCATACATGGCAAATTACATTTTTCCATGATATAACTTTTGACTTATAACATGCCAGATGAAGATGGAAAAATAAGAAAAAGGCAATTTCACTGGAAGCACCTTTAACAGGAGTGTACCATGTAGCCCAGAGGTCAGGAATCTTTTCAGCTGGCAGAGCCATAAAAGGCAGAAAGTTATGTTTTTTCTTTAAAAAGCCAGAGAAATGTGAACATATTTTTGATGTTTTTATATGCTTCTTCTTATTACTATTATAGTTATTATCTTTACCATCATTGCATAGTTATAAAAAGTGGTCAATTAATAAAGGCCATTTCACATTTTGCGTGTTCTTGACGCAACAGCCTGCATTTCACCTAATAGGCCTGTTGGTGGTAATTGGACTTCATTTAACCAACTATGATAGCTTGTAAGTCAATACAAGATGCAGTACGCAAGCAAGATTGAACACTACTTACCATTAATGCAACTTCCACAAATGTAAATTCATTTGTCCATTCGGACTGGAAAGAATGGTACTAGTCATCTTTTGTTTCTCCTTTTAGCCATTTCGTCTTTGTTAAAAAATGGAAAACTGTCTGGTTATGTAGTTTTCGACCGATTTATGAATTAGACTGGGAAATTACTGCTTTGCTCCACATCATTGTGCCACATCATGATTGGTTGGTGTCTACATAAACGGCATCGATTATGAATTATGTAATATTTTAAAATACGTAAAGTTTTGATTGCATCAACACCTTAGCTTGTATGATAAGTCATTGCTTTTATTTATTTATTCCTCTCGTCGAGCCATTGGCAATCACAAAGACATTTATGGCTAGGATACCAACCCCTGATGTAGAAAGTTAATATTAACTGGCTCCAATTCAGTGTTCTTGCTCCACAAATATCTGTTTATTGTACTACAGGTCCAGGCCTCAATATTGACAATATGATGTCTATAATGATTTAAATCTCAGAATTACCTTGGATGCTGCGGAGTAAAAAGATAGACAGAACACTAGTCATGGGATCACGTTTTTCTGTGGCGAGCCTGACACCTTTACCAGAACAGGAATCATCCACAACTGAAGTGCTAATACCCAGATACAGTGCCAGATCACAACAATCTGTATGCTCGACTTTGTAACTGTTAATAAGACCTCTTCAGTAGCTCTTAAATAACAGCATCACCACCTCTGTGATCTATGGTGCCCAAGATAGAGAGCAAGGGAGCCAGGCATTTTAGCCATTTTGGAGCTCTATTTCTGGCAGCCATAAAGCTCATTATGTTTCAATCGATCATATTCAAAAGTCTTCAGTTTAAACTTTGTTTATTCAGATCAACTGGACCACAGGAGCCTGGCTGCAGTGTCCCGTCCAGTATGCACGACTGGGCTTGCCCCCTCACCTCATCCTCAGTGGACCAGTGCTCAGCAGCAGCTACTATTGCTAATGCAAGTTTGAAGCTCTTAGAACATATACAGGACACAGAGTGTAAAAATGCTTATACAATTTTTATTAAGCTGTCTAGTCTACAAAATGGCAGAGGTTATTGTTTCCTGTTCTGGCACCACAACCACGATGATTTATTGTATAATACACTGATCAACCATAACATTAAAACCACTGACCGGTGAAGTGAACAACATTGATTATGTTGTTACAATGGCACTGGTTACAACCTGACTAGGGGTGAGATCTATTAGACGGCAAATGAACAGTCAGGTCTCAAAGTGGATGTGTTGGAAGCAGGAAAAATAGGCAAGCACAAGGATATGAGCGACTTTAACAAGGGTCAAATTGTGATGGCTAGACGACTGGGTCAGAGCATCTCCAAAACGGAAGGTCTTGTGGGGTGTTCCCAGTATGTAGTGGTTAGTACCTACCAAAAAGGCACCAGGATGCACTATGGTAAGAAGTCAAGCTAGTGGAAGTTTGTTTGTTTTTTAATGCTATACCAGCATTTCATAGCAAGAAACGTCTAACAGACTCTATATAAAAAGGTTTTTAAAATCAATTTTTCTTAAAAACTCTAAAATTTAATTAGGTTTGAAGTTGTTAAAAATTTCTTCAGTGTTGACTGAATAAAAAAAGCTCTCACAGGGTTAAGACTAAGGATAATGGATCCTGGCAGAAGGTACATGTTGGTGAGTCTTCTAATATTAAAACTTGTGTCATCCTGGAGTGACCGATTTGACAGCGGGTGTACACAGTCTGGTCCCAGCGATTTAAAAACTGAGAAATGTTTCTTTTGCCAACAATAGAGCTGATTTCATGGAGCTTGTTCATGGTGCATTGGTCCCACTCAGTTTTCCATTTACTGTTAAATGTACGCAAGCCAGTGGAAGCAGTGTAATGTTCTCCTGGGAAACCATAAGTCCTGGCATACATGTGGATGTTACATTGAAATGCACTGCATGACCACCCCATTCGCCATTAAAATATTCACCCAGTATGATTATATATTTTAACCTATATTTACTGGGTATGTAGTGTTGTATATAGCTTAAGAAGTGAAGTTAAAATGTCCCATATGAAAAAAAGAAGCTTTTTAATACACAAATGGTTCATTTTATTTTAAGTGTACTGTGTTCCAGTTATAAAGTCAAGTGGTTGCTGTTCGACAGAGGGTTGTTTTGTTTTGACGTGTTTATCTTGTCACCATAAGAGCACAAGGTCATAAATGTTCAGTGTTCAAGTGTAACGCTAAATTTAGCAGATGTACACAGTTTGATGAGGAGGGAACAAATAGTGATAATAGTTCTCCTTTCTCAAACATTCTACCTTTAAAAAAAAAAACCTTGTACTCATTCCACAGCTGCATGTAGCCTAACGTGTGAGCGACAAAGCTGAGGCTTTACTGTCCTAATCTACTTAGGTTTTAATGGGACAAACAGCCATGACCTACTTGGTGAGGCAAATTCTTTGGGTCCAAACTCGGCATAATGACTGGAAAAATGCTGCTTTTGTAAGTGTACGTGGTGGCTTGCATAAAACAATTTCAATTTTAACCCAGAAAAGGAAAGTAGGAACCTTTTAAAACAAAACAGTTTAAAAAGAAAGAAAAAAAAAACCCAGAAGAAATTCTTGCATATAGAGAGTTAAATTCATATGTTGTGAAAAATAGAATGAAAAACGTAAAGCTCATGCACCAGATCGGCCATGCAGACAGGAAGGGTGCGATCTCACCTGGAAGGCGTGATGGGCGTGAGGTCCTTGCCCATGGTCTGGATTACACGGCGTCCCCACACCCACAGGCCAGTGCAGATGCCGATGCCACCATACAACAGCAGCCATACAGGGGTGGGTGCGTCCTGCATTACCCCACCCTGTTCATAGATCATCCACAGTGCCACCAGTGGGCCGATGGCATTACTGCCAGGTAGAAAAAGCATTCTTATGCTTAGAAACATCACACCAAACGTTAATTATTTTCAAATCATATTTCATCAAGGACTGGCGTTCCATCCAGGGTACAGTAAATTCCCGCCTCACACCCAACGTTCCTGGGATAGGATCCACCACTGATCAGGATAAAGCAAGTACTGAAGATGAATGAAGGATGAATGAGTGCTTCATCATTTCTGAGTCAAACAGATGTTTATCATGTAAGAAAGTAATCTTCTCCAAAATAGATTAAATGACTAAATTAATGATTAGACAGTGATTCACCTGAAATTACCTCCTTTTTTTGCTTCAGATTTACCCAGACCATTCATGATCAGTATACTTTCATTTCATAGTGTTACACACCAAACAGATGGCAATTATCTAATCTCTGTAGTGAAGTGATTTTCATGTTCATCATAGTAAATTGTAGTAATCATTATTTCCAATAAAACAGGACATAAGGGTTACCTACCTGACATCATTGCCACCATGTGCAAAGGACCCAAAGCAGGCAGTAAGGATCTGCAGAAAGTGAAAGAGCAGAAAAATCTGGGGCTTGTCCTTCTCTTCGTTGTCCTCATCAACACAGTCCTCCAGCACCACTCCTGCACCTTGAGCCTCATGCTTCTCGGATCCCAGTTTTACGTCCACGTCTCCCTCGTCTGCTTCGATTTCGGCCTCAGCCACGGCATTGCAGTAGCTAGAGTAGCTGTCATAACGGACACGCTTCTTAGAATAGGAGACAGTGTCACCCACCAGCTTCTCACTGTCTTCAGGTGGTGCTGCGGCATTTGACTCTGAGCGCAATAGGGGCTGTACGGCCAAGCCGCAGATGGCCGCTGTGTAGCATGTGTAGCTGTTGTTGCGGCGAAGGACCCGGTGGCTGACGTCAGGCCGCTCTTCCTCCAGCCGGCCCACATGGATCTTGTGTAGCAGATCCTTGTAGAGACCAGAATCCTTGTGCACAGTGTGGTACACCTGGCCGTCACTGCGCATATGTCCATCAAAAGCAAAGCTTCCATTGGACACTGGCGATTTCAGACAGCCATTTGTCATCGAGTGAGTGCGACCTGGTGGGATATGATGAGCAGTTTGCAAGTCAAGCATCACCATGTTTATTTTAGATCATTTTGTTTTGTTGTTGTAATAATAATAATAATAATAATAATAATAATAATAATAATAACCACCACCACATTTCATACCTTAAGCACAAATGGTTTTACATGAGATTATAACAAATTAATGCAGGAACATAAAACATGCTGAAGACAATATAATAAACAGTTATACAAATACAATACAAAATTTCCCATACACGTGGGAAATTTTGGTCTGAATGTGGCAGAGAGCGTGTGTAACACACCAATTCATGGTTTCATGAATTTCCAAAGACTTGCAGAATCTATGCAAAGCTGTTCTGGCGGCTTGTGGTGGCCCAACACCTTACACATTATGCTGTTTGCATGTTTTGTTTTTTTTTTTCTATTTAATTTATCATCCGTGTGTACATATGATTTAACGTGCATATTAAAATCCATTCAAGCGGTGTCTAGTGCAATTCTAATGGTAAAATGAATGGTGTTCCATTAAATTCCCATTAAATCACAACTTTTAATAAAAATCTCATTAAATAATATTCAAATAAAAACTTAAATAGAAGATGTACAGACTCATGGGAAATAAACTGCTATAAACTCACCATACACCCGGCCATTTGGAAGGACGGTGCCACCATTAGCCAGGCTATTTAGCTCCCCAGTGGATCCCCCAGCCAAGGGGAGTTCAGAATCGTCATTATTCTTTGCCCCTGGAAGCTCTTTAAACACAGGAGCCTCCTCTTCTTCCTCGGGAATCTTATCTAGACTCTCATCAGAGATGCGTGAGAGAACATGCTCTTTTTTCAAACGACCTGGACGTGGACAAAAGGAGGACGTGTGATTTTCTGAGCTTAAAAACGTAGTCTTTGCTCTAGGTGGGTATAAAGGAATCATTGCTTTTGCATTACTCTCACCAGTCGAAACACTTTGCAGAATGTACAACTCCATTAGGCAAGGAGAATTGCCACGAAATGAACCAGTGTTAATTAGATAGCAAGGCTTCTAAATAAGGTGGCTATGAAAATAAATATTGAGTGTTTCTTCAATTTATCATTAGTCTTTAGCAAAGTCATGAAATATGTCTTATTATATAAATATTTTTTATTATATAAATGTTGCACAAAATAACAACGTAGCACTGCTAGCTTTTTTTCTTTTTGCAACATCAGCCAACACGCATGTAAAATTCTGCACTATGTATTTTTCATTCATTAATTACTATTTGTTGCTCACCCTCTACTGTGCAATATTCCATTTGTCACTTATCTGTATATAAACAAGGTGTTACTCGTCTGTATATTCATATTCACCTGTACATACTTTGAGGTGTTCATTGTGTTCATATTACAGTTACTATTTTTCTATTTACTATTATTCAAATTTTTCAATTACTATTTTTTAAAATCATTCTTCTATAATTTTTCTATTCCTATTTAATGTGTATTCTTTCTTATCTGTTTTGTGTAAATGAGCTGCTGTAACCAGGGAATTTCCCCAGCGTGGGATCAATTAAGTTTATCTTATCTTAATATTATACTTGTATTATAAAGCCAGCCTTGTACAGTGGTGTGAAAAAGTGTTTGCCCCCTTCCTCATTTCCTGTTCCTTTGCATGTTTGTCACGCTTAAGTGTTTCGGAACATCAAACCAATTTAAACAATAGTCAAGGACAACACAAGTAAACACAAAATGCAATTTGTAAATGAAGGTGTTTATTATTAAAGGTGAAAAAAAATCC
>JAFFST010052331.1:62121-77979 GCA_022414735.1 Noturus placidus
AAACACTTAAGTGTGACAAACATGCAAAGGAACAGGAAATGAGGAAGGGGGCAAACACTTTTTCACACCACTGTACACATACACACACATCCATCCATCCATCCATCCATCCCTCAACCGCTTACTCCTTTATCAGGGTCACGGGGGAACCTGGAGCCTATCCCAGGAGGCATCGGGCACAAGGCGGGGTACACCCTGGACAGGGTGCCAGTCCATTGCAGGGCACAATCACATACACACTCACATTCATACACTACGGACACTTTACACACACATTATATATAAATAAATAAACAAACAAACACTGCTCGTTCATTTAAGATCTATTGCAAAGTTAAAACTGTTGCTCTCTAGATTCATGCGCTTGTTACATCATGGTTGGACTACTGTAATTCTTTGTATGCTGGCCTCTCTCAATCTGCCGTATCTCATCTGCAGCTTGTGGAAAATGCAGCAGGTAGATTTTTAACAGGGACCAAAAGGAATCATATTTCCCCAATTCTGACAGCTGTTCTCTAGCTTCCAGTTAAGTTCAGAATTGATTTTAAAATTCTAACTTCTGTATACAAAGCTCTTTCTGGTTCTGCTCCACAGTACATCACCGACAGTCTTCACTTTTACTCTCCTACTAGAGCATTAAGATAATGTAAATCAACTCCTTTTATCCTCTTAACTTTTCCGTGGTTGTACTCTCCCTTTTCACGCGAGGGTCCGTTCCATCTTTAGCCATTTTAAAATCTGTGTGTTATAATGTTAATTCAATGTGATGATTTTTAATGTTTTGTACAGCACTTTGGATCAACTGCTTTAAATGTGCTTTATAAATAAATTTGACTTGACGTGAACACAAAGTTTGTCGTAGTCACAGGTGTTGAGCAATAAACTATAGCACAGAATAATTTGTCTATTAGTTCCAAGTCTACATCTAACAATTGTTTTTTATATGCTTTGCAAGGTCTTCAAAAGATCATCAATGAACAGATTCAAATAAACATTAAATTCTCACAGATTTATTCTCTATGTCTGACCTAAACCCATGTTTCTGAAAGGACAAAAATGGTGGCGGTGTTATGTTGCGATGGCATTTTTGCTAGCATGGTTTAGGTCTGCATTTCTCTTTAGCGAGGGTATGGTACTACTAATCAATAAAGTTCATTCTGGCTGATCACATTTATGGTGAAACGTTTATATCGCCATAGGAGTTCTCTCTTCAGTGTTCCCATACATAGGGCATACAATTTGAATGGTTTGGAAAGTAACTAAAATCCAAACCTATGGGCGATTTTGAAAAATAAAAATAAAATAAATAAATAAATAAATAAAGTGTTAGACAGTGCTCTCCTCCACCATCATCATCATCCTTGTCATAATCATCAAACCAATTGAGGGATTTGGGGTTGATCATTGAATTTACATGCTTCAACTGAAAATATACACCTTAATAATGGCAACATGAAACTAACACTTTAAAAAAATATATATACATTTTGTATATTAACTGCTGTTAATATAACATTTTATGTAAACACTTTTGCATGCTGTAATTGGTTTGTGTTTTGTAGGCAGGATACTCAAGAATAAATGTTCTAATGGCAGCAATAAACAAAGATGATGCAAGGCATTTGCGTAATGTACCTGATATCTGAATAGTTTAATATACTACATCCATGTTTGATTTGGTCTGTGGAAAGGGTCAGTGGCTGTAGAAGATTTCCAAACCCCTGATCTAGACCTACTAACAAATTGTAGTCAAGGTTGCCTTCATGAAGGAAAATGTCTTTTTTAATGCTCTTACAATTTTACTTAAGTGTATAAATGAAGTCCAAAATACTACATTATAATACTAAAAAGATTGTGTATACAGTATATTATAAACTGTACTATACAAAATGACCTGTAGCAAGCCCTTATTTTCAGAACTTCCGAGAACAACCTGTTGAACCACAAATACAATTCATGTAAATCTGATGTCAGCTTGATGTTATGGGTACGAATCCATAATAGATCAAGGAGCTGAAAGATTACTGTACCAAAAAAGGTCATTCTTGGTGTTCCTGAATGAAAAGTTAATTCTATATTCAGAAAAATCCTCCAAGATGTGTGCCCTGAATGCAGCAATAATTACTGCACTCTTCTTTCCTTATTTTACCATTTTTAACGCGCACCTATTATGGTTTCGAAACATGCCTAATTTTGTTTTAAAGGTCTCATACAATAGATTTACATGCATCCAAGGTCAAAAACACACTTGTGGGTACAATATTTAAATTGCAGCATTACCTTTCCCCCCAGTGTCACAAACAGCTCGTTAAATGATCCGTTCTAAAGGATTTATTTTAAACTTTTCCTTTGAGAGCATACTCCGTTCTGATTGGTCAGATGTCCCGGTCTGTTGTGATTGGTCTAATGATGTAGGCGTGTGTTGGAAAAGGAAACACCCACTACCATAATGACTTTCAGCTCTGTCTGTTTGCAACAGCCAATGTAGACCAGAGGCGGGTTTTTTGTTACAAACCTATGTAGGTTAGTACAGGAAGCAAGTCTGGATTCACTAATGACTCGCTTCAGCTGTTCAGAATAATTCCTTCTTTTGGGAATCAGTAACGCTGTTTGTCTTGCGTTTTGATTTTTGAAACTTTGCAGACTTTTTACATTCACAAACAGCTACATAACACACATGAAAGAATATTTGAAAAACCATAATAGATGCACTTTAACTCAGGCAGGAACTACAGCACATTCTTGTGAAACATTAAACCTTTTGTTTACATGGAATTAAATGTAAATAGGGCAAGAGCCAGGTTAAGACATTCTCTAGGCATTAACATCTCGCATGCAGAAGTCAGGTGAGCTACAGAATCAGTCATGTCATCATCACATGGCTGGTTGACACCAAACATGCTTGCAAAGGATCAGATAGTTCGGTGACATTCCCACGTTCACGCTACAAAGTCATCAAAACTACTCATTCATAAACACACAAATGTAGTGCACAAAATAACCAATCCACAAGTAGTCTATGCCTTAGAATAAACAAAGTCCTGTCACAATGGCACAATGATCTTTTCATGGCACAAGGCCTGGGTGTTACCAGTGCTTTCGATATATGCCCAGATTCACGGACAGTGCTGTATTATTCAGTATGATTAACAGAAATATCAGCACAAAGTTTAGTAGTGTTTGATGTAATAAGAGGAGGTTTTAACTTTTTTAAAAATGTACATTTTCAGGTTTGTCACATTGTACTTCAAATTGTGGTGGTCAAGCATATAATTTTTTGTCAGTAATTGTTTATATACAGAATACCTCTGTACACCTAAAGCTGACAAAAACAGGGCCAGATTTATGACTTAAACAGATACAAGAGTCCAACAGATGTCTCTAGTACATTCCCAGGGAAACCATTCAATTAACGTTCTACCTAGTGAACTATTTTATAAATAAAGCTGCAAAACTGTAAATAATGCTATTAGTAATCACGGCACAGCTAATGTATAACGTTGGCTTTTTTGTTCGTTTGATTGACAGGCATGTTATGACCAGTTCAACACATACCATACCTTACTACAAATAAAAATGAAAAAGCACAAATTGCTTAGTCCATGCTAGGCATGAAAGTGAAATATGGAATATATAAAAAATAAAATTCACTCCTTAAGGGTGTTTTGGATAGTTTTGAATGTTCTTAGCATCCTAAATTGGTTCTACTTATAAGCCCTTTACTGGGGTTACTGTTTAAGGTTCTAGATAGAACCTTTAAGTGCTTTTTAAACAGACGAATAAACCAAAGAACATTCAGTATACTGTACTGGAAGAGTAGTACTGTAAGGAAGAGTAGTCATTCAGAAACGTTAAATAAATGTCTTCATACAGAAAGCTTCACAAGGACAACACTTACAAGTTTTTCCTTTTTAAATAATTAAATTATGTTTTTTTTTTAATTAAATTGTTAGCATCTGCTATGCGAGTCCAGGCGAATAACATTAGAAGTGGACATAGTTATTCTACTCTGAAGTGGAATTGAAGAGTCAGGATGATAACGTGACCATCCATCCATCTTCTATATCACTTATCCTTCAGGGTCATGGGCAACCTAGTGCCTATCCCAGGGAGTATGGGGCATAAGATGGGGTGGAAACTGGCATACCCAGCGGAAATCCCCACAGCACGGGGAGAACATGCAAACTACGCACACCCAAGGCAATGGCCGGAATAAATCTCCCAACCTTGGAGGTGCGAGGCAAACGCACTAACCACCAGTTTTTTCATCAGTCCTAAAAACAATAACGCACTGCATCAAGCTGGGAGATTTTTTTATTTATATATATATATATATATATATATATATATATATATACACACACACACACACATATACAAATACACACACACATATATATATATATACACACACACACACACACACACACACACACACACACACACACCTCTTTCTCTCTCTGCACATGAGTAACAAGTGCTTTGCACATTCGTTACTTACTAGGCTTAAAGACCTGGACACACGATGCAATAAACTGTCCCTTTGAACATGACCCTGAGAATACTGCAATTCATTATGCACTGTGCAAATTTAGTCAGATAAGTGTAATAACCTTTTAACACCTTTCTATTGGAAAGAACCAAATTCTAAATAACTAAAACACGCAGGAAATTAATGTAGCCAGATAACACCATGTAGAAAAAGCTCTAATCAATAATAAAAAGTCCATTGACTTTGCTTGGACAGATTAAACCTTGGTAGCTCTGAAATACAAGTCATACTCAAACTCTAGATGATGCATACACACACACACACACACACACACACAATCTACAGTTTCACATGTTTTCACACACACATCCTGAAGGCACAAAGAGTACCTGTTGCACTGCAGGGAGAGGAAAAAAAATGGAATGAGGAAAAAGGCAAGTGCGACGAGACGGAGAAAAACTGCCGCACTGACTGCAGTAAACTCTGATCCGCTCTACTCACCTTCACACTATGCAGTATTGAGTGAACCTTTTTGAAAAGGGAGGGGGTGGATGGATAATGGGTTGAAAAATGACAGACTGAGTGATGGACAGATTAAATATGACCTGGGAAGAATGAGGAAAATGGCATGATGTGTTGACAATGACAAAGCATCAAGGCGATCAGATCAGATAATCCGTTAAAAAAAAAAAAAAAAAAAAAAAAAAAAAAAAAAAAGGTGTCTAGCAGAGAGTGAGAGAGGAGAGCGAGAGAGAGGGGGAAAAAGGACTTTAACAGAAAGAACAGAAAATCGTGAGGTCGAGAGTTAGATGTGACGTGTGATCCTGCAGCACCCTCCTCATGAAACGCCTGTCACTGCAGTCTAGACTGCCTCTTAAATGAAAGCATCGGCATCAAGAGAAGGCTGACCAATCCTGTTGCACTTAAGGCAGCCAGCACCTCTGACTGGGCAGTTCTGCATGGGAAGAAAGCATGATGGTGGTGACTGAGCCAATGACAGAAGTACTTAGTAAAGGAGGGTGGGGGGTGCAAATTTCCAAACCAGGAAAGGCATGTCGGCAACCAAGGACATTCAATGGTGTTTACAGTGCAGACACTGCTACATTCGCAGTACGTCTCTCTTAAGACAAACCAGCACAGAACAATAACTAATAAAAGCATTTGTATCCATTAGGAAATGCCTGATCCCTTAAGGGCACAAGAGCGAGGCCCCCCCCCCCCCCACCTTCACAGCACAATGAGCACACATGAGCATTAAGAAATAACTCACGGCATGACTGATTAATCAGATTAGCGCCATGGAGGCATTATTTCTGTGGAATGAAATATGTAAAATAGTAAAGCAAAAAGCAGAGCTGTCCCAAAAAATAGGAACCATTAAACAATTACACAATCGTATCACAACATATGTACCACAGACATTAACTTCTTTCAACAGGCCAATTACATCAGATTCATTACAAATTCATTTGTGTTATGCTAGCACATTCCTCATTCTCTTTCAGCGCTTGGAACAATTGTTCCTTTCACAAGGATGATCTCATTATCATGTGCCCCCTCTTTCACTGCCCACCACTTCAAACCAAAACAACTGTTGGGACATGAGAGACATGAACTGGGATGACGTCCTCTCACCAGGAGATCACACGTCGCCCAAACCAGAGCTGGTGTGTCAATGCAGTCTCACGCAAGACACATCTATCTAAAATAGCCAAACCTGAGGAAACAAAGAGAACCACTCAGCTGGCACTGGGGTTGCCTCTAGCAATCGCAGTGTTTCTTGTGACACTAGCTGTCAAAGCAGCAATGTTAGCAGCAGTCCATCATACACTGCCACACTGATTCAGGGTCATATCTTTCAAAAACAAAGTTGACTCAAAGAGCACAACTGCCCCAAGTAGCTTCGAGAACATTCTGTGAAACTTCTATTCAGAAAGAGTTGTATAGTCACCAGATTATATAGATTTCTTTTATAATCAAATGTATTACCCAGAGACGTCACTTACAAAAGTGTGCCAAATGTGGTGTGGGTGGGCTGTCTGACTCAACTACTCCTCTCACATGGTTGTGTCAGGGTTTACAAAAAGGTACACCTTGTGATCATCAGTTATTGTGGCTCTGGCTTTTCCTCCTGAAGGACTGCCTCTTTCACAGCAGAGGCAGTAACGTGAGAAGACCAACAATTAACATTACTCACCCTAACCCTGGGTAGAAGTGAACATGGCCCCGGAACATCATTTGTTAACAGAAAAGGGGAGGGGGGGGGGGGTCCTCGCCTTAAACACACACACAGTTAATCAACCTCATTGTCAGTGCCAATTAAAAACTCCATTTCAGTACACCCAATATTACTGAAAGGTTATGGCATGAGACATTTCAAAAGATATCAGAGTGCCTTATAGATTTTAAACAGTCATCTGTACCATACTGGCATTCATGTACCTTCCTAAAAATAAATAAATAAATAAAATAAGGTGTGAGATATATAGATTAGCAAGCATTTAAAACTTCTCACCTTCAGTAAAAATAGAAGTCATAGTTCAAACTTGTCAAATTACATGTTTGCCCCATCAGGACGGTTTGTATTTTTCTTTAAGCAAAAACAATTGGATAAAAATTTCAATTTGATCAAATTTATACCATAATTAACTAAATCTAAAGTCCTACACGAGGATGGATCTCCGTTTATCTTCTGTTTGAGTCTGATAAAATAAATCTGACTTGAAATAAATTGCATTGAATTCACCAAAGTAGATTGAAGGCACATTAGGAATATTCAAGAATAAATTCCTTGGTAACCGCACAAATGTATTAAGACATCCATGTACACTCTTTGGCAGATCACGTTTGGAATCTATTCTACTTTATATGCATAAACACAAGATATGCCATGATGCTAGTCCAGCCAAGCCATACACCAAACTGGCCTTTTCAAACAAGCACACAAGACGTGATACACACCGTTAAATATCATTCCACCGACAACAAAGCTCTAAAGTTTACTTGACTGCATTTGCATCTTCTTTACTGAAATGTCAAGAAGAATGCATGTCACTTGGGTAAGAGCACATCAGGTGAGCTGAAAAGCATGACCTTGCATAATGCATTTTCATTGAGTCTCCTTGCAAAAACATACTTTCCTTCAGGGGAAAACAAAGAAGGTCCTTTCTACTCCCTACTGCTCTGTCCTACTTCCACACTCTGAAAGTGCACCTTGTGAAAGGTAAACAAAAAAAAAAAAGCAACTGAAATGAACAAACAGCAAAGAATGTTACAAAGACGAGCTACAACTCTGACAGCAGCAACACAACAATGAGGTTGTACAATTGAGCAAATGAGGTACATTTCCATGTCGATTACTTATGACCTAGTGACACCACAACTCAAATAATCAGACCAAGGAATTGTGGCAAAATCATATAGCCTGTTTTAGTCCTTTAATAGCATTTTATTTTTGTACACTTCCCTTTTGAGAGCCTTGACTCAGATTACAGAACAATAGAAAACAAAAAGTTATAACAGTCATCTCCACCCTGTCTCTAAAGGAGGTAAAGCCGAACAACTAGAAGTACAGCTATCTTTACGGTTGTTAAAATAAAGTGGTTGAATTGACAATGCATATAATGGTGAAGTTTCCTCTTTAACATATAGCTAGTTCATTCTGAAGCAAGAACTCATGACTGGATCGTCAAAAAAAAAAAAAAAAATCACGATATTTGTAAACAAAGAGTATGTAGTGATATTTGTATATTATACAGTTCCCCAATAAATCTGGCTGAATTATCAGAGTTGTAAAAAACAAACTAAAAAAAAAAAAACCAATAATAAAAGAAAAAATATGGATGCGATTGCTGTTATAAACAGCAGCCATTAAGGGTATGAAGAACTCACCCATATCAACCAGAAAAAATATAAATATAAAAAATAAAACGTTTATATTGAGCCTTTTGAGCAGAACTCAGGAGGCAAATGAGACAAGAGTCAACTAATTAGGCAAGTTCTTACAGTAAACCGGTGTCGCATTGTAAGAGCACTAGACATTTATGAATTTGGACTTTAACACATGCTTTCATATTGTAAATTCTCAGAAGAGATAATATAATTGTCTAGTTGCTAAACCCCACAACTAGAAAAAAAAGTAACCTATTACTACCCTTTGTTCTGAGAATTTACAGTACCCTGATCTTTTCTACCTCTTTTGTAGAACACATCTTTTACCTAATAGTTTAACTTTGAAAAAATGTAAAAGTACATAAATGGACAGTGATTACCATTTAGAGAAACGTTTACAAGTAAAAAGAAACATAAAAAAAAAGGCAGCGTTTAGTTCCTTTTGTCTGAGAACGAATACAGTAAAAGATTGCATTTTGTTTGCCTGGGGTTGGAAAATTTGTTGACAAAAATAAAATTTTTAGTTGGTCAAATTTTAACCACTGCCATTGGAGGTGAGGATCCATCTCTTTGAGGAGAAAGGAGGAAATACTGAACAGCATCGAATTTCAATGTGAAAGGTCACACAGCCTCTGTATTAAAAAAAATCTTATTCATGTCTTAACAGGTGTCCGTGTCAAATGAGTGTCACCAGTTACAGTTAAGCTCGTCACTCTAAACTGAGCCCAGACTATTTGTCATGTCATTCAGCATGGGTTTATTTAATAAAATACCAAATTAAAGTGGCATGTAGCGATACAGAAAGCTGTGCAATGTGTTACACATGTGGCCTGTTTCACATTTTAATGAAAAACATCGTGTATTTTACAGCATCTGTTAATGGTTGGAGAAGATCATAGTCAGATTTAAACACCGCACCATTAAAACCACTGATAGATGAAGTGAATAACATTTATCATCTAGTTACAATGGCACCTGTCAAAGGGTGGGAAATATTAGACAAGTGATCAGTCAGTTCTTAAACTTAATGTGTGGGAAGCATAAAAAAATAAATTAAAAATGGGCAAGTGTTATGATCGGAGTGACTTTGACAAGCACCAAATTGTGTTGGCTAAACAACTGTGTCGGAGCATGTCCAAAACAGCAGATCTTGTAGGGTTTTCCCAGTATGCAGTAGTCAGTACCTACCAAAAGTGGTCCAAAGAAGGAAAACCAGCAACAGGGTCATGGGCATCCAATGCTCACTGATGTGCTTGGGGAGTGAAGGCTAGCCCATCTGGTTCAATCCCACAGAAAAGCTACTGTAACAAATTGCTGGAAATGTTAATGTTGGCTATAATAGAAAGGTGTCAGAGCACACAGTGCATCGCAGCTTGCTGTGTATGTGGCCAAATAGCCACAGCCCATGCTGACCCCTGTCCACCGCCAAAAGTACCTACCTCGGGCATGTAAACATCAGAACTGAAAAAGTGGCCTGGTCTGATGACACGTTTTCTTTTACATTATGTGGATGGCCAGATGCATGTGCGTCGCGTACCTGGGTATGGGAAGAAGGGAAGCAAGGGAGGCAGTGTGATGCTCTGGGAAATGTTCTATTGTGAAACCTTGGGTTCTGGCATTCATGTGGATGTTACTTTGACACGTACCACCTACATAAACATTGGTAAAGACCAAGTACACCTCTAGGGATTCCCTAATGGCAGTGGCCTCTTTCAGCAGGATAATGCACCCTGCCAAACTGCAAAAATTGTTCAAGAATAGTTTGAAGAACATGACAAAGATGTTTCAAGTTGTTGACTTGACCTCCAAATTCCCTAGATCTCAAGCCAAATCAAGCATTTGTGGGATGTACTGGACAAACAAATCCGATTCATGGGGCCCCACACCCCGCAACTTACAGGACTTAAAGGATCTACTGCTAAGCTCTTGGTGCCAGATACCACAGCACACCTTCAGAGGTCTTGTGGAGTCCATGCCTCAAGTGGTCAGAGCTGTTTTGGGAGCAGAAGAGGGACCTAATCAATATTAGGCATGTGGGTTTAATGTTCTGGCAGATCAGTGTATATAACAGTGCTGTCTACATATTTAATACAGTATGTGTAAGCAGAGTTTACACCTGGCTATGGTAATCCTACAACACCTGACCGAACCACGAGATGAGTGCTGACTGGCGTCCAAACTTCAGTGAAACAGGCAGAGTTTGAAAAGGGTTAGTCACAGACTGAAATGGAAAGTCATAAGCTACACAACCCACTGCATACTCAAACATCTTTGCGTCATGAGCCTACAATATGTTTTTTTCTTCCTTTGGCTAAAATACACCACCCACAGACCTCACATTTGGCAAAATGTAAGCAGTATGACATTCAGCTTTTATCATAATATGAATGAGACAGACAGTACTGCCTCACTACCCAAGTTAGAGATCAAGAATTAATCTGATTTTCACAGTATTCACCAGCACCATCGTAACAGTCAGAGAGCACTTAAAGTTATTATGTATCATTTTATCACATTTCTGCTTACGGGAAACCAAAGCTAAACATATAAAAGCATGCATCATTATTTTAACTACATACTTGGATGCAAGACGCAAAAAACCGAGGCTGACTTTTCCATAGGGCAACAACTTTACTTTCTGAACCCAGAGCATCTCCATGACCACTCATTATCCTAAATGAAGTGAGGTAAAGTCCATATAGGGAAGTGAGTTAGTCAGTTCCTGACTTCAACCTGAACATCATTCTTCACTACAGGGTGTATTGAATTTTTCTGCAGTGTAGCACTATATTTGTATCAGTGTATCTGCTCAAAGCACCCAAATTGACATTGTTTTAATGTGCTTAAATCCACAGAAATCTATGTTGGGGGATTTTGCCAATTCTTTTCCCCAGACTTAGCCACTGATGGAATCCCTTCACTCCCATGCAAACTTATCCACACGTCACACCAAAGCAACACCAACACACACAATGTGCAGTGGAACATCAGATCCAGAATGCCGGTGAGGGTGGAGGGTTTTGATCCACACAAGCTGTCTACAATCCCAATTGCCCCCGTCCCAACTTTTTTGAGACATGTGGCCATCAATTTTAAAAAGACATTTTTTACTTGCAATGGTACATTTCCTCAGTTCAAACTTTTGTTATGTTTTCTATGTTCTATTGTGAATAACATGGGTTTAGGAGATTTGCTAATCATTGCATTCTGTTTTTATTTACATTTTACACAGAGTCCCAACTTTTTTGGTATTGGGGTTGTACAAATGTCTGCGTTGCTTAAATCAATTGAATTAGCTACTAGTGCAAGACTAAGTCTGCCGTTTTTACAGGACATACTGTATAATGGTTACTGACTGCATTTGCATTTGTCGGGAAAGACAGAAATAACCCCAGGTTAACACTAAACTGACATGGTGGTAAACATTACAATAGCCTATTATCCTGTGGAAAAAGTGTATTTTCTACCATCTCTAGCCAAAACCAAGTATTGGCCAAATTTTACATTTCAAACAATAAAACAGACAATATTTAAAAAGGACTTGTCCGATAAGTGACACTTCTAGGTAAGTTAGCACAGGTACAGCCTACCTAATTGGTATGGTCATCATACTACTACTACTACTAGCACTAATCAAGCACAACTTGTCCAATCACAAGTCCTACACCAAGCATATATTACAAAAGGTCAATGCAAGCAGTTTGCATTCATATGAGAAATACATAGTATGCATGAACTCTTTATTGGTACAGCCATGCATACATCGTGAAGACACTTCCATTGCTGTAATTTATATAAAGATTGTTTATCCTATGTGAATCCATCATAATTCACATATGCCCAGAAAACTCCTCCCGTCTGATTAGTACAGTAATTATGTTGGATAATATGTTACAGATAAACCTCCTACGTAAAATAATTACCTTTCAAGCAGCAAAGCAAGTTTGGCATAAGTATTCAAAGCCCTCAAATCTTTTCAGCAATGAACATTATATGTTCAGTCTTGTCCACATTCTCACTTGGGCAATTCCTTTCTTGACTTCCCTCCCCTCCCTGTGCTTTCTTCATTTTATGTTAGCTACAATGGAACTGGAACATTTGGCAAACAAACATTTTCTACCATTTCTTCCATGTGATACTTCAATCTCTCTACCATAATCCATGGCTCGTCCTCTACTCTGTCAAATCGGCCTTTCCCTTCCTGTTCATTCATAGCTTACGATTTTATGTCCTGCCCATTCAATTCATAGGCAGTTAAGCGAAATTGTTCTGAATCTTTGGTTTCAGAGAAATTCAGATTTGAATTCTGTCTCAGTTCAGATCATTATGGATTTACATTGTTAAAAAAAATCTAACTTTTAAGAGGCTCTATAGCTCAATATATTTGCCAGATACAGTGCTATCAGGGTGTTATCGTCCCTAGTGGCAACGTGACCCGTGGGCACTGGAAATAGTCCTGTCACAGGCTATCCAGAGGAAAGCCCAGCCAGCTGTCCATGCACATACACACCTCTTGACTGTAATTCATAGACTCTGCCAAGAACACACACACTCTCAGCAAAAAAAACAAACAATTTTTTAAATACACTCGCACACCACACACACACTGCACCTCTTGAGCCCACCCATCACCTTTGCTCTAATCAAATTCCAAGGAACAATTTGATATTTCTGGATGAGCACTTAGTTGCCTCACCATGGTTATTGTGCCATACAGAGACTAAAAGTGTGCTTGAGGATCTCAAGCATTAGCTAGAGGTTTACAGAAAAATATACATGCACATGCCACCTGTCATCACAAGAGCAGGTGCAGATTATTGCCTAACCAAACACTGTAGTATCAAAACTTAAACAATGCATGCATTTGTAATAAACCTACAGTAAACAACCATGTTTATATGCTTTGGGCCATAGCCTCACCACATAGCACGATCATACCAAATAATGGTTGACTAAACAGTATCACTTAGGTTCTGCAGTTGTCCAACAAGCTCTAAAGCAGGTTTTTTTTGTAGTATTGTATATTATGAGCAAATGCTCCTGCTGATCCAGTATTGTTCCACATGAAAAGATGTTCAAAGTGTATCTATTACGACACATACAAATGTCAATAGTTATATGTAGACTCATGCTGAAATAAATATAATATTACTGTGATATATTTTGATAAAAAGTGAAATCTCATCTTATACTCAGCAACAAATGGTTTATGGTACATTAGGATCTACCCTATAACCACTAACAATCCAGTCATATTGCTCTTCAGCATCACAGTATAACACAAGTTGTTACATGAGGGCCAACAATTATTCCTGTAGAGGGTCTCATCACACAAGCACTCATGCCACATGAAGACTTCCCATGCTCTCACTGTTGAAGGAAACAAATAAATTCACACACAACAACCAAGCTATTAAGAGGACTATAAACGCTTGACATCTAATCTAGTAAGATCAATGTCACCGCCCTGGTATGAGAACATGACCGACACTCCTGAATAACAAGGCTGGACAGGGTCATCCCATAGTTAAAACACAGTCAGAACAGTAGACATAAATGCACAAGAACCAGAGTGAGACATACAATATTATACTTCATTTACCACATATTGTAAATAGTCTGAATTAGTATTGCGGCTGTAATAATCGCCAAAATATTTTCTAAATAAAACCTTACAATTTAAAAGGAGCTGTTAATTGGTGAACTACAACAACATTGGAATAATTCGACATAATCTTAGCTGTCTAATTCACAATATAGTGACATCCCATTTCTTTTAGCCCACGTAAATTTACTGAGTTAATGTCACAGCCTTTGCTAGCTTGGTCTGTTAGCATCACAGTCTTTGCTATGTTAGCTCAGATCACCATGTCTAATTTTAGCTACCCACATTATTCTGAGCTTACAAGCACAGTTAGCTGCAGTTATCACATAATCTATGAAGGTTATTCATCCAAAATAATAATAAGATGAATGATAAAGGTAAAATATAAGGCATCAGCTAATTATGGATGTAAAGGCAGCCACTGATCCAAGTAGGTACAATGCTACTGATCACATTACCCATCCATGAGGAACATTGTTATGCAGGTGTCTCATTAAATTCCCTTTAACCCAGTTTGAAGATATACATTCCTTTTAGTTCTTCTGGCGTTCTACATATCCTTACCAAGTAATTTACTTTAATTTTAGTTGCCTGTCTATCGGTAGTCTCACAGTGCCTTATGTGGATAATATAATTAATAATAATAATAATAATTTATCAATTTGTATAGCGCTTTTTACAATGGTACATTGTCTCAAAGCAGCTTTACAGAAATATCATTTTTACATTTACAAGCGACTTACTAATGAGACACACTCACACACCAATGGTAGCAGAGCTGCCATGCAAGGTGCTAGCTTGCCATTGGGGGCAACTTAGGGTTCAGTGTCTTGCCCAAGGACACTTCGGCATGGGATCACCCGGGCCGGGATTCGAACCGCCAACCCCACGGTTGGTGGATTAGTGGACAACCCGCTCTACCGACTGAGCCACAGCCGCCCCAATATATCTATTAATATCTATTTGAATAATACACATTTGGAGACAGTCTATCCAAAACACTTCACAACACTACAACCACAGGCTTTCCCTCAAAATCCATTTTGGGATTTGAATTACAGGGGAAGAAATGTAAGATCAAGCTAAATAGGGATAAGAAAACGCTACTGTGGGTAAATTTTTTTTTTTTTTAATAATAATAATTTACTGTTTAAAACTGATTAAAATAATTACACTGCTGACCTCTTAAATTCACCAGCGAAGCAATTCTAGCCAGCAACATTAAATCAGGACAATCCTGTGACTAGAGCGTTTGATCAATCGACCATTTAAATTTTCACCCATAAGTTGATTTGCAAAGTACTAGGGCAATAAAAGCACATTTAAATTCAGATTCAAATTCAACCATTAACCCAACATGGGTAGATAAATGACACTTCACCTGGCAATGGAAAATATCCACCAGGATGATTATCTCTCATTTGCAGAGGCAAGCCTTGGCACGGTTTTCAAGTAGAAAAGGGTTATTAATGGCAACACATACATACATATATAACAAGAAGAGTCCATTTCCCAGTATATCCTAAAGTAAAATTTCTCACTAGTGGTTTCCCTTTAGAGATCATGTCTGGTCCTGTGAGAATAGTCCATCATTGGAAAGTAATTAAACCCTATATTCTCAGCCTTTTAAGGCATTTTTCTATGTTTAGAGTCATTTAAACCAGAACATTTGTGGTGAGTAAATTAATCATTATGGCCTCTCATAAATTTTTTAGTTTACTCTGCTCACAAAATGCTTCTATAAACTGCATTTCCTCTGATGTTATTGTCCTTGACAAAAGTATACATTTGGACTGTATTTACCAGAACTCATCAATGAACTACCAGACTTACAGTGCAGTGCAGTGTGTGTGTGTGTGTGGGGGGGGGG
>JAFFST010052331.1:114080-124430 GCA_022414735.1 Noturus placidus
CAAATCCAAGTCCAGACCTGAATCCAATCTAGAATCTGTGGAAAGAACTGAAAACTGCTGTTCACAAACACTCTCCATCCAACCTCACTGAGCTCGAGCTGTTTTGCAAGGAGGAATAGGCAAAAATTTCAGTCTCTCGATGTGCAAATCTGATAGAGACATACCCCAAGCGACTTACAGCTGTAATCGCAGCAAAAGATGGCGCTACAAAGTATTAACTTAAGGGGGCTGAATAATTTTGCTCGCCCGAATTTTTCAGTTTTTTATTTGTTGAAAAAGTTTGAAATATCCAATAAATTTCGTTCCACTTCATGATTGTATCCCACCTGTTGTTGATTCTTCACAAAAAATTATAGTTTTATATCTTTATGTTTGAAGCCTGAAACGTGGCAAAAGGTCGAACAGTTCAAGGGGGCCGAATACTTTCGCAAGGCACTGTATCTACAGATATATAGTGCCCTCCACTAATATTGGCAGCCTTTGTAAATATGAGCAACCTTGTTAAATATGTTTAACCTTTTGATATTTTGTTTAAAAAAAATTCACAGAAAAAATCAACTTGCAAACAAAACCCAGGTTTATATAAAAAAAAATCTTTGTTAAATATATATGTGTGACAATTATTGGCACCCTTTTAGTCAATACTTTGTGCTACCTCCCTTTGCCAAGATAACAGCTCTGAGGCTTCTCGTATAATACCTGATGAGGTTGGAGAATACATGCCAAGGGATCTGAGACTATTCCTCCATACAGAAACTCTCCAGACACTTCAAATTTATAGGTCCATGCTGGTGGATTGTCCTCTTCAGTTCACCCCACAGGTTTTCTATTGGTTTCAACTCACGGGACTGGGGTGGCCATAACATAACAAGTACCTTGATTTAGTTGTCTGTAAACCATTTTTGTGTTGATTTTGATGTATGTTTTGGATCATTGGTCTGCTAAGCTTTCTGGCAGAGGCAGTCAGGTTTAAATTTAATCTGTTGATTTGATTGAGTCCATGATGCCATGTATCCTAACAAAATGTCCAGGTCCTGTGGCAGAAAGACAGCCCCAAAAGATGAAAGAGCCACCAACATATTTAACCGTAGGCATGAGGTACTTTTCCATATGGCTACCTCCCTGTGTGCGCCAAAACCACCTCTGGTGTTTATTGTCAAAAAGCTCTATTTTGATTTTATCTGACCATAGAACCCAATCCCATTTGAAGTTCCAGTAGTGTCTGGAAAACTGAAGATAATTGAGGGGTTGCAGATTTTTTTTCTTGAAACCCTTCCAAACAACTTGTGGTGATGTAGGTGACTTCAGAGTGTAGTTTTGGAGATTTTCTGACCCCAAGACGCAAATAACTTCTGCAATTCTCCAGCTGTGATCCTTGGAGATTTTTTGGCCACTTGAACCAGTGTTTTGAGACAATATAGACACACATCCAGTTCCAGTGTAACGTCAGGGCGAACTCGCGGCCAACATGCCGGTGCAGACTACAGATCCCAGCAACCCCCGCGCTGCTCAAGTTCGCCGGAGTACTGAGTGGAAACATATGCGTGCCGCCCAAGGTTATAAAGGACCTCGTTAACAACAACGCGGCGTGAAGTAAACGCTCAGCAGATCCGTCGCTGTCGTATGCCAAGACAAATATATTGGATTGTTACATTGGTTAAGGATTATACCCGTTTCTCGACTACGATTTTGCCCACGCCCTTGTTTACCTGTTTGCCTGATCCATTGACAAAGCTCACGTCACTGTTTCCGCTCCTCGCTTCTCCTCGCAGTTTGGATCATTCGTCCGCGCTTGTCTCCGCAAAGGTAACATAACACATTACTTCGCCTACTATGGAGACAGCAGACACCTCGGATATTGTGCGTCTTGTATTTGAGCAAAACCGTACGCTGGCGATGTGTAGAGACGCGATATCCGCGTTACAGGCTAAAGTTGCGCAACTGCGTGCGTCCATGACGACCACACCCACACCATCGGCGCAAGCTCCGCCGCCGCCCGCTAATCCGGGGTATGTTCAACCAGCGCCGGCATCGCACGCTCCTCCATTGGCTGCGCACATTCCAGCCAGGGACCCACCTCTGCCCACGCAAGAGAGATATGCTGTAGAGCCCGTGCGGTGCAAGGGCTTCATGCTGCAGTGCATGCTATTCTTTGAGAGTCACCCAAAGATGCCAGAAGTCCGTAAGCTAACCCATTTTATGGAGTTACTTTCCGGTCCAACCCTGGCTTGGGCCACGGTGGAATGGGAGCGAGGAGGCGCGGTCAGACCTTCACTGGACGATTTCCTTGCCCATTTCCGGTGCACCTTTGATCATTCACTGGATGGCCGGGAGACGCGAAACAAGCCCATGCAGCTTCGGCAAGGTTCTCGCTCAGCAAGAGAGTATGCACTGGAATTCCGCACTATCGCTGCTCGGAGCGGTTGGAATGAGCCTGCCCTTAAGACCGCGTTCCGTCGCGGCCTATCTCCGGAGCTACTGTAGGAGTTAGCTTGTCGTTGGGAGCAGCTCACCTTCAATGGCCTTGTGGATCTGACCATCCGCCTGGACTGCTTACACCTCTACAACCGTCCCTTGCCGCGTGTGACCTCGTCACCGGAGCTCGACGGCCCGAGCGAACCCATGCAGCTTGGAGGGGCCCGGGTCCGTGAGGAGGAGTGAGTACAAAGACGCGAAGAGTTCCGGTGCTTCTACTGTGGTGAGGGCACCCACCTTATCCGTTCCTGCCCGCATCGAAGACCCCAGAGGACAAAAGAGGAGCACGACCCACTAACAGAGCCATGCCCGGGTGAGTCTAGAAATGTCTAAAGTACCCCATGTATTTAGTTTGCCCGTAGTGATAGAACAGGCTGTTCTTTTGTTCTTTCAGCTCTCATCGACTCCACAGCGGCGGAGAATTTCATAGATGAGAAGACGGCGTGGGAGCTCGGCATTCCCATAGTCCCCCTACTCAGTCCATGTGAGCTCCACTCCATAGACGGATCGCCTATATGGGGAGGCGTAATATCACATTGCACACAACCTCTTAGCATTCAGACTAGCACCCTGCATTACGAGACGCTGGCTCTTCACCTCACGGTCTCCACCAAGCACCCTATCATCCTCAGACTTCCCTGGTTAGAACGTCACAACCCCCAAATATCCTGGACAGATAAACATCTCCTCAAATGGTCACCGTATTGCATACAAAATTGTATGAGGGGTCCCGCAGTTCCTGTAGCTACTACGTCGGTTGAGAGCCCCCTGGCGCGGACCCCAGTCGAGATTCCACCCGAGTACAGTGACCTCCATGAGGTATTCAGCCAAGAAGAAGGCCAGTGGTCTCCCACCTCACAAATCCTACGACTGTGCTATAGACCTACTACCAGGGACCAGTCTACCCCGGGGCCGTGTATACCCGCTCTCCCAGGCAGAGCAGTGGGCTATAAGAAAGTACATCAAGGAAGCTCTCAAACAGGGATACAAACAGGGATACACGTCTCCAGTGTCGGCAGGATTCTTCTTTGTGGAGAAGAAAGGCGGGGGCCTCCCGCCGTGCATTGATTATCGGACCCTCAACCAAATCACAGTTAAGTACCCTCTTCCGCTACCGTCTTCACCAAATTGGACTTGCGCAGTGCTTACAACTTGATATGCATCTGGGAGGGAGATGAGTGAAAGACAGCTTTCAGCACCACCTCAGTGTTCCAGAACCTGATTAATGACGCCCTAAGGGACATGCTGGGACGTTACGTCATTGCATATATCGACAATATTCTGGTGTATTCGACCTCCCTGGAGGAACATGTCCAGCATGTCCGGCGAGTTCTGCAATGCCTGCTGCGTTACCAGTTATTCGTAAAGGCCGAAAAGTGCGAGTTCCATCAGCACTCAATCTCGTTCCTAGGGTATGTCATTAGTCCAAGGGGGGTTGCCATGGACCAGCACAAGGTGCAAACAGTGGTGGAGTTGCCCACTCCGCAAACGGTCAAGGAGTTGCAACGCTTTCTGGGCTTTGCAAATTTTTACCAAAAGGTTCATCAGAGACTTTAGTAAAGTAGCGAAACCCTTGACATCCCTCCTGAAAGGCAAGCCCCGGCGGCTTCAGTGGACCCCGGCCGCTCAGGAGGCTATGCAGAGACTTAAGCGGGCCTTCACCACGGCCTCCATCCTCAGACACACTGATCCGTCCCGCATCCGCCACTCACTCATTTGTCATCTATACGGACAACAAAAATTTGGAGTACCTACGAACTGCCAAACGTCTCACTCCGCGCCAAGCTCGATGGTCACTTTTCTTTTCCAGGTTTCACTTCACGCTGTCTTACAGGCCGGGTTCAAAAAACACGAAAACAGATGCCCTCTCTCATATGTATGCCCCAGGGGAACAGGTGGCACAAGAGAACTACATTGTGCCCCCCTCATGCATAATAGGCGCCATAGAGTGGTCCCTGGAGCAGCAATTGGCCTGCATCCCGAGTTCACGCATACCAGCTGCCTGTCCTCCCAACAAGCAGTTTGTGCCGAAACGGTATCACGTTAAGCTTATCAACTGGGCCCATACGACGGTGACAACGGGCCACCCGGGAGCCCGCCGCACGTACCAATTGCTGGCCGCGAAATATTGGTGGCCCAACATGCCCAGGGAGGTGCAAAGCATCGTATCTTTGGGCTCATCCTGTGCTCAGTTCAAGGGTCCCCGGGTCCTGCTGGCCGGAAAGTTAATGCCCCTGCCCATACCAGAACGCCCATGGTCTCATCTCGCCATAGATTTTATAACCAACTTGCCGAAGTCGCAAGGAAATACAGTGATCCTAGTGGTGGTAGACCAGTTTTCGAAGTCCCTGCGCCTGATTCTCCTACCGGCCATTCCATCTGCCTTCACTACGGCAGAGGTCTTGTTTCAACAGGTCTTTTGCTATTTCGGCATTCCCGAGGAGATTTTGACTGATAGGGGTTCTCAGTTCACTTCCCAGGTGTGGGACAACTTCATGAGGAAAATGGGAGTCGCCGCTAATCTCACTTCAGGATATCACCCCCAGGAGGTCATTCGACTCATCCGAACCCACTGCTCCGCCAACCCAGGAGACTGGAGCCAATTCTTGCCATGTGAAGAATACGCCCAGAACTCCCTACGGCACTCTGCCACCCAGCTCACCCCGTTCCAGTGTGTCTTGAGTTACCAGCCGCCGTTGTTCCCCTAGGACATGTCCCACACAGAATCGCCGGTGGTAGATGAGTGGTTTCGCAGTAGCGAACAAGTCTGGGAACGTGCCCATCAGTGGCTCCAACAGGCGTCTCACACCGCCGCACGGAACGCCGACCGACGCCGGAGAGCTCACTCTGACTATCGACCCGGGGACAGGGTATGGCTCTCATCTAGAGATCTGAAGTCACCATCCACAGGCACAAAACTAAGAGCCAAGTATATTGGGCCCTTCCGAATCTTGAGACGGATTAACGAGGTCACTTATCGTCTGGACCTCCCAAGACACTGGCGTATCGCCCCGTCGTTCCACGTCTCCATTCTCAAACCGGTGATCTCGTGGCCCCTGGCCACAGCTAGGCTGATGGACTCCCCGCCTGAACCGATGGAGATAGATGGCCGCCCAGCATACCGTGTCCAACAAGTAAATGCTCAGCAGATCCGTCGCTGTCGTATGCCAAGCCGAGTATATTGGATTGTTACATTGGTTAAGGATTATACCCGTTTCTCGATTACGATTTTGCCCACGCCCTTGTTTACCTGTTTACCTGATCCATTGACAAAGCTCACGTCACTGTTTCCGCTCCTCGCTTCTCCTCGCAGCTTGGATCACTCGTTCGCGCTCGTCTCCGCAACGTAAGGTAACGTAACATCCAGGTTGTTTTATAACATTTCCAGTTGACTGGAGCTTCTTAATTATTGCCGTGATGGTGGAAATGGGTGTTTTCAATGCTTGTGCTATTTTCTTATAGCCAATTTTATAGCCACTTTTTTGTGAAGCTCAACAACCTTTTGCCACAAATCTCAACTACATATATTCTTTGGTCTTACCCATTGTTATGACTGACTAAGGGAATTTGGCCTGTGTTACCTCATATTTATACCCTTGTGAAACAGGAAGTCATGATTGAACAATTTCATCTTCCCAATCACCCAGGTGTACTAAAACAATTTAAATATCAGTGGGAATATACTTCAAATATATTTTTCTCATATGAATTCATAGGGGTACCAATAATTGTGGCACACAAATAGTTAACAAAGATTATTTTTTTTTATAAAGCTGTGTTGTGTTTGCAATTGTTTCATATCCAGTTTTTGCTAATTTTTTTCAACAAAAGTTCCAAAGGTTAAACAAACTTTTTCACAGCCTTCTTGGCTCATATTTACCAAGGGTGCCAATATTTGTCAGGCATTGTATATTTATGGTTGTGCTCCATTAATGACAGCTTCATTGTGTCTGTGTTTCCAAAGACAACGGGGCATCATCCTGAACATTTCATCTGGCATTTCTAAAATACCCTTCCCCTTGTACACTTTATATTCATCTACAAAGGTCAGTAAATTATTGCAAGAAAAAAAGCTGAAATATGTGATTCTCTACTCTTATTTTTATAATAAGCTGTTTTGATTATATTATTATTGGTTTATACACTTCATAGCATTTTAAATAACATTTTTAGGCATCTAATCTTTTATTTTATCTAAATTTCAGACTTGAATTATATCTACTAATGTATTTCCCCATTAAGAATTTCCCCATTAGACAGCAGTTTAGTACACTTATGGATTCATAGACCATGTAATTATATTTGGAAGATCTATTCAAAGCACTTTATAAACTCTAACTAAGGAAACACGTTTATATACACATTGTAATCTTGAGCCAACAGAACTGTTAACATCTTACATTGATTTGGGTTCATCTACGCATAACAGAACACTTAATTAAAGGTCACAATGCAGTGTTTACAATGATAAACTCTGGTAATTTCAGTTCAGATCATAATAGAGAGATCTGTTGTTTTAACATTTGTCCTGAATCTACAAACCCATAAGGTGCAAATTGCTGTTAATGCACTTAATCATACAAACACTTTAACAGTTCAAGCAATAGTTATCTTACCACAAGAAGTTGAATTTCCTTATAATTATGTTTATATAAAAAGAGGAAGGATTTATTGCTTTCATTTTTACAGCACTTGCATTTGTGATCACCTGGATAATTTCAATAAAGGTTTCATCTCCCTCAGGTGTTTACTGAGATATTCTCACGAGGGCTTCAAGCTGAATACAAATCCAGTGGAATTCTTATTCAGGTAGTTTTCAGCATTAATGAACGTTAGTGCATTTCCTCAGTTGTATCTCAAATAGATACTGTGTCAGGAGAACTAGGTATAGAAGAAGACAATCATTTTTGTTTCTTTTTTGGGGGGAGGGGGTTAATATTTAAGATAAGAGCTTATTTATGAGCAAATGAATCCCAGGTTAAATATTTAGTAATCTCATCAAGGACCTGGCTCTTTCAGAGTGTGTCTCCTTTTGGGGTCTCCACTGCAATGACGGGCTTTCAGAAACCAAGCATTATTACATTCACTCCTGAGGGGTTTGTGAGGGGCTCCCTGATGCATCTAAAAGCTGGAGAGAAAACATATGGGAGTGTCAGCCATGCAATCCTGGTAAGGAAATACATTTAAAATAAATAAATAAATAAAACAACCTTTTTGCCTACAAGTGAGGAAGAATGCATGCTGAGAAAGCTAAGGTTGTGCCTCAATCAAATATAAAGTACATTCTTGGAGTGAGTACCACTTAAATCATACTTTATCTACCAGACATGACATGTTATTCCAAACCGGTACTTGTGTCTTAACTTTGTTCTGACACATTTCCTTTATCCTGTAGGGCTGGATCATCCAGGCAATTCCCAACTGGGTTTTGAGAAGAGAAGCATTTCACAATAACTTTCAGGAGTATGTAAAGAAGCAAGTGGACAGCTGAGTGCTTTGTTTGGAGTCTAGCATTTTGCTACTGCATATTATTTTTTATGCCACTAGTAATTGTTGTTTATATGTCACAATCTGAAAACCACTGGATGTCTAGGCCATACTAAATACTTTTCCAGCACCCTAAGATAGCAGAATTTTGGCATGTACTTGACTTCACTTCCCATGTGGAAAGACATAGGAGCAGGTTCACCCTGCATCTTAACTGTAGACAGTCTGCCTCTTAATTTGTCTCAAGATAAAGGAGAAAAGCAATAAAATTATACAACAGGTAATTTTTTTTAATGTCCATTTCAAGGTAAATTGCTTTTAACTGAATTATCAGGCACATTTACCAAGTACACATCATTTTGTCCACAAGTAACCCCAACATGAAAACAGTGAGGGGATGAGAAAAATTTAGAGTACATGGCTCCATCTAGTGGACATAAGAGTCCTGTATGTAACAACTTAATTAGTGGTGCTTGAAAAGCACTGCTATTGTTATTGTGCATACTTTATTATTATTATTATCATCATCATCTTTATTATTCCACTTTTTTTTCGACGTGTAACAAGTTTAGAGTTACCATCGTAGCAGGAGTTAGGGATTGTGTAATTATTTTGGCAACCATGTACAAGTATTAGTGGTCCTACACAAGAACAATACTTAATTTGTATTTGTACACTAGGTTGCATCTTATCTTCAGTAAAAGGTTGCTTTATCTTCAGTAAATGCTTTATCCTGGTCAGGGTTGCAGTAGATCAGGAGTATATCTGAAGAACATGGAGCCTGAGGTTGGAAAACACCCTGAATGCCCTAAATAGCAAAATATTCACACCTAGCAGAATTTTAGCATTCACAATATATTGATATTATTAATATAATATTTTTGGGGAGATGAGAGGAACCCAAAGATCCCAGAAAAAACCCCACAGATAGAACATGTGAAATTCCTCACAGAGATTAAACTGAGTTCAGGATGGAACCTTGGAGCTGTGAGGCAGCATTGCTATTTGCTATGCCACAATGCTGTCCTACAATGCTAAAATGAGGGGGGTGGGGGGAAATAACTTTAATAACTGGAGCTTTAATAACTGGAAATGGCCAACCTAAAGTTTTGCACATTTATACACTGAAGACATGGTGGAAAATATTGTAAACGTAATTCATTAATTCATGCAATAAGGTAAACCTAGCTAAGATTAAACAGATGTTTGAATGATCTTTTTCAGAAAAATGTATGGAGATATTGCAAATAATGTAATGTTGCTAAATGTCTGTTGATCATGTCTTACTGTATTTATTTCACTGTATAATATGTCACATACCCAGGTTAGTACAAGCAAGCTAAGGCAAGCTAAGGCAGGCTTAATTAGTAAAACTTACTAATAAAGGTTTGATCTGTTGACTCCTGCTTGCTCATCCTTGCATAGGCATTGACACTTACCGTATTTTCTGCACCATAAGGCGCACCATGTAAAAAGGGCGGCTGTGGCTCAGTCGGTAGAGCGGGTTGTCCACTAATCCACTAATCGTAGGGTTGGTGGTTCGAATCCCGGCCCGGGTGATCCCATGCCGAAGTGTCCTTGGGCAAGACACTGAACCCTAAGTTGCCTCTGATGGCAAGCTAGCACCTTGCATGGAAGCTCTGCTACCATTGGTGTGTGAGTGTGCTCTTGTAAGTCGCTTTGGATAAAAGCGTCTGCTAAATGAATAAATGTAAATGTAAGGTGCAGTCTCAGTTACGGGGTCTATTTCTGTACTTGACCAATACATAAGGTCTACAAAAAAAAAACAGTAACGAGAGCAAAACAGTGAGTTAATTTGAACTTTATTCTACTATTTAACAATACACTTACTTTTTTTTAATCAATCTCTCAGCCACTCGCTCATTTTCTACTCGTCCATCCAGCCCTTTTGATTGGCCTTAACGATGACTCCGGCTGGAAACCTTTCTTTTGGCAGTGTCTTCCTCTTAAAAATGACCATAGGTGGTAGTTTCTGTCCATTACCGTGGCAAGCAAGAACAGTGAAAGCCGACTTCTCATGCCCCGTGGTGCGTGTTGATATCGTGCTGGTCCCCTTTTTCTCCACAGTATGGTTCACGGGGATGTCAAAAGTGAGGGGGACCTCGTCCATGTTGGTGATGTGGTTGGGCTGGATCTTTTTGTCGGTAATCTTGATAATGCAGTAGGTGCGGAAGATGGCCAGCTTTTCTCACCTGCATGAAGTTGGCCCCCCCACCAACACAAAATGTCAGCAAAATAGTCTCAATCGTTTGTGCTCGGTTTGTGCTGTAAAGATTTTCGTTTGTGCTGGTTTCATTCAGGAAATATTAACAGATTAATTATAGGTCATCCTGGGGTCACTCAGCCCCCCCCCCCCCCCCCCCCCCC
>JAFFST010052331.1:137798-151408 GCA_022414735.1 Noturus placidus
TTTACCCTATTAATAAAACAAAACAAAAAAAAAAAAACAAGCTCTGTCTGGTTTCTTATGAGAATCTGCTACCACTGGATGAGTAAAAAAGGCTATGAATTAAAATCATTAGAAGACTCAATAAATAAACACATTTTCTCTTATTACATAGACAAACACTATAAGGTTTTGGAGATGGGTGGGTGTGTCCTTGGGCTTGCGGTAAAATCTAAAGCTTTCAAAGAGGAGTTTTGCTCATAGCTCAATGTGTTTTGGCCTTGCATGGGAAAGGGGTGGGTGAGAGTGCTCTGGGGTGGTCTAACCCCTCCCACAGGGGCTATGCGAGAGTGCAGAATGCCATAGCTGTGGCCAGAACTGGCACACAATCCCATGCTATAAGGACTTTCCTCTCTCTGCTTCTTGTGTTTTTTTTCTCCAACCTAACCAACACTATTAACATCTATAGAGATGCCTGCTTTTTAAACATTCTTAACTGCAAAACTGGAGTCTTTTGAGTTATACAAAACTGTTTTAATGTCTTATTGTGTAACCTATTTATAAAGGAGTAAGCCTATAATTAGAGAACAACTAGTAAACAGCCTACATTTATTTGTTGGAAGAACATTGGACAAAACACTGGACAAAACATCAGTGCAAGCCCCCTACTGTATACCTTTATGAAAAAAAATTGTCAAACAAAATTAAAAAAAAAGCAAAAGGGGGAAAAATGAATACAAAAGGAATAAAAAAGGAGCTCAGTCTTACTTGCGGACAGCAGTGGGCGTCGCGCCAACACTAACGGTTGCAGTTTTGGTATGGAGGGAAGTTTCTATGGTGTGGGTGACCTGATGTTTCAGACAAGTCTTGTCATGACCTTCTGGCGTATCCTGCTCTCCATCGTTTGTGGGCTCAGATAACTGGGGGATTCCAGACTGAGTTTACAATACAAAAAATTCACATCACATAACAACTATCTGTGCTATTGTGTTAGTCTGGGAATATAAACCATATGAAGAAATTGTATAGCTATACTGATGACCCCAGAATAATTCTGTGCTCTAAATACTCTTATACAACAGTTAGATCGGGACCACTAATATGGCTGGTCACGTGGGATTCCCAGAGTGCTTATATTTCCTATAACTGGAACATTTCAATGTGTGTATCACTCCACTCGTATGTGTTTTTTCCATGTAAAATTCCACTTCCTAGTTAGAAATCATTACCACAGTAGTGTAAGCAACATCATAAGATGACAGGGCAAATGGAATATAACTTTTGACTTCAAATATGAAACTCCTCAGATGAAGATGAAAAGGAAGAAGGGACATAATTTTCTTAATTGAAACATGGCTATGGTCTGGTAAATGGTCTGCACTTATATAGCGCTTTTATCCAAAGTGCTTAACACTGGTTTTCTCATTCACCCATTCACACACACCAATGGTAGCAGAGCTGCCATGCAGGGCTCTAACGTGCCATCGGGCGCTAACGTGCCATCGGGAGCAACTTGGGGTTCAGTGCCTTGCCTAAGGACACTTCAACATGTGGAGTCATGTGGGCTGGTAATCGAACCTCCAACCCTATGATTAGCGGACAACCCACTCTACCACCTGAGTCACAGCCGCCCCGGCTACATTTAAGCAATATCACAGTATAACCACTCTCTTACAGATATTGCTCAAATATAGCCATGTTTCAATCAAGAAAATGAAATGATCTGAACCATGAGCTGCTGATAAATGCATACTTTCAAAATTAAACAATGTGTAATTGTGAATAAAATAATACATAAATGTTTAATGTTATGCAGGGCTTCTACATGTTTCAACAAGATAAATATAAGACAATTTAAGACATTTTTAAGACAATTATGAATGCAATTTTACACCTATTTCATGACTTAGATCCAAACACTGTCCAGAGGTCGCTTACTGGAGTTGCAGGAGTTAACGCTGTTAGTGTAGAGTTGGTCACGCTGGCGTCGGACTTTTATGATGCTCCCGATGTGGATACAGAACAATACTGGGTGATGCAGGCATTTGCTTGTGGCTTTTAACTGTGGCTTTATGCTTTTCTGACTTCCTATGCGACTCTAATACCGTTATATCCAAAGTTCCTAATCTGAGCATTTTCTTGCAGCAGGCTTTAAATTCATTATTTTCAACAGACTTCAACCAAGCATTAAATGCACAGTTCTCAAGCCAGATCTTGTTGAACTTGCATTTACCCATATTAGATGAAAGTAACGTTAACAGAAACTATTTTAAATGATTACTTCTAGAAGTATCTATTATTTTTTTGATGGGAGGAGGTGCCACGTTAGCGCACACACCACATCGCAACACACTGCGCATGCTCTGATCAATTCTGTCTGGGTTGCACAGTTTGCATGAGTGGTTATTGGTTCCATTATGTGATGGAATGATCAATACAAATTTTCCCCAAAAACACATTTAAAAGCGAGACTGAAGTTTTGAATGTTGCAAAATTAACATTCACTTCATAATCCAAACAATTTTAAGGCCTGTAAAAATCGTATTTAAGACCTTTAAGGCCAAAAATTCAGATGATTGGATTTGAGACATTTTTAAGACTTTTTAAGGACCCACGGAAACCCTGTTATGATAATGTTTCGCTGTCATAACCGGACATACCTCGGATATGTAATGGAAATGGTTTGCTGGGAGCTGCGAGTGCTTGTTCAGTTCAAACACATCCCGTAACGCAGCATGGCTGATGCGGTTCTCTGCCCTGCTCGAGCCAACCACTTTCTGATTGGAGTGGGTGTAGCTCACTTCCTGAAGCCCACCTACAAGTACAAAAGAAAGAAAGTAAAACGCCACTTAATTTGCAAAATCACAGCACATTCTAAAAATTTAAGTATATTGTGCAGCCATTTTGAAACTACCTCAATTTCAGTCATTACGATTCATAGAATGCTTTATTTTTTAAAAATTACCTAATAATGTATCTATGGTGCCGGTGCTGGTACCCCCTATGATTTGTGGCTTTCTGGAATGCATGCTTAGACATTTTAAACCTGTGAACTGAACTGATTTTTTAGCTGAAGTCTGTGCACTAAAAGGGGGTCGAAGACTTTTCTTAAACTTCACCCTTCTCTGTGGAGCTTCATCTTCTGATGAGTCTAAACTCTCCTCAGTATATCTCTTTCTTTGTACTGCCCAATCTGGCCTCCGTTCCTTGTTAGTATTGTCTCGATCTCTCTGTTGTGCTTTAGTATAGCAGTGGTGAAGGATCTCCAAGTCTTCTGACTCCTCCATGCAGACATGGTCACAGGTCTTTTTTGCTTCATTCTTCTCTTCCTCTGAGTCACTGGACAGGAACCATTCGGTTTTCCCCTTAGCAACCTTGGCATCCTCTAGGTTCAAGCCCTTGGAGTCTGTATCAGACTGACAGTCTTTAGTTCTCTCTGAGCTCCTTTGCAACCCACTAGTCATATGTTTCATCAGCAGAGCAGATAGACTCATATTTACAGCAGAGACAGTGCTAGGTAGAAAAACCTCTCCAGCATTTGGGTATGTGGCTTTGGATCTGGAGCCACAGGGATCCTCATCCTCACTAGTGCTGCTAAAGTCCAGAACTTCAGCATTAGAGAACCTGGCACTGGTACCATATGCCACTGCTGGTTTATTTTCCTGTTGTGCAGAGGTATCTGCTGATACGCACACTGGAACCTGCCGTGGTACATGGGTAACACAGATTAAAACAAACAACGTTTTTTAATAACACTGCAAATGTATGCAATTGCATCATCAACAATCAATCATGCAAACAACACAAAAATGATTTTTTTAGAGGCTGCAATTCATTAGCTAGCTTACCAGGCAATTAAAAGATCCAATGTCCTGGCCAACTTCATGTTTTAGTTGCCCACTGCTAAAGTTAAGCGAATTAATACAGACTAAGGAAACGACTGATTACATGAATTCCTGTGGAGAGGACGATTGTGTAGAAGGTCCTTATCCTCTTCTGATAGAATTTAATGTAGACAAAAAAGTAATTGGTGAAAGTGTTTATTTCTCACAAGTACAAATATGTTTTAACCCTGACTAGAATGTTTTTTTCTTTGGATATGTTTAACTGTGTTCGAGTACTCCGGTCTCCTCCCCAGTCCAAAGACATGCATGGTAGGCTGATTGGCATGTCCAAAGTGTCCATAGTGCATGAATGTTTGTGTGAATGTGTATGCGATTGTGCCCTGCGATGGATTGGCACCCTGCCTAGGGTGTACCCGGCCTTGTGCCCCATGCTCTCTGGGATAGACTCCAGGTTCCCAGCAACCCTGAAGAGGATAAGCAATATAGAAGATGGATGGATGTTTAACTGTGAATTGACATGCTGTGCTAGCAGGAGAGTTTACACTGTACTGATTCAGAAAAGATTGTCTACATGTTAATTAATCCACTTAGTAAAAATCATTCTAATGTCAGACATACAGTGTAGTGTGACAGGTGGTGGGATTCAGAATGATTAATACGTGGTGTAGTCATAGCATCAAGTTGTGTCACACCACTGAGTAGTTTATTGTGTTTAAACATAGATATGCAATCTATTGTTTTGCAAAAGTCAATAGGAAGTAAGATAAAATTTTCTTTCTCTGGTTGTTAAACCTATTTGTATGCTGGGTAACTATGAATAATTAATGAATAAATCTAATTAAATAATTAATAATCAGGACACAAAACCTTTTTGTCCTCAGGAGCCTGAGCTACTGATTTGTCGTCCCCAGCTCTGTTTAAAAATAAAGTTGCTTCTTTGTGACTTGCCCACCAGCACTTTGTTTATGATCAGTTAATGTCAGGGTTTAAACTGAGAATCTTATTTATTTATTTTTTTTAAACCCCTAATGAGACCTACATGCAAGAAGCTCCTGAAGAAAGGACAGTTAGATAAGTTCTGCTGGGTAAATAAACTCGCTAAAGATAACACATGCTTCCGTGTGGTCTTCACCAGTGGGCTGGGGAGGGGGTTAATTATAGCCATGTGTTGGCCTTAGGTACCCATCTTTACCGTGGGAATGAAGGGACGGAGAGATGTCTTGGAAAAAGGAGAGGAGAGATGGATGGGGAATAGGAGCATTCCCGTGACGGGTCTAGGGAAGGGCGGCTACTCACCAGCTCTTGCACCATCTCATCCGTTGCCTGTGTGCTGGCTGTCATGATCCCCACCTCAACACGGCCCTCCCTCTGCGACACATATGCATTTTCCATCAACTCAGTGAGAAAGAATTCATAGTCATGGCTCATTGAGGACATCAACCATCTGACTTCTTCAGTATGCAGCTGAAAGTTCAAGCTACAATCTAGTAGACCTGCCATACATAAGCAGTCAATGCTTGATTTAAAAATAAAATAAACAATCAATAATTCAAGATAAAATAATCATTAATTAATTAAAGCTCTAGTAACAGCTCTAAAGCATTTGCCAAATCGCAAAATGTCAGCACATTCTATTAATTCTGGTAAATTCTGCAGGCATTTTGACCTTGAAATTAGTTCAAATTGAAAGTTCGCTTTTCGAATTTGCACCAGAGACTGATCCAAATGCTTTCTAAAAAATCAGTTTTAGCCCTAATCATGGTATTATTTTCACAATAAATAAAATATTTTTCAATATGTTATTTATAATTACAGTACATACATGCCAATTGTTTTGTGAAAGTCAAAAAGGAGTAGTTTATTTTTGTTTTTCTTTACTCGGAATATGCACACCCTGGGTGCCTGGGCTACTGTTATCCACCAGAGTTCTTTAGACCAACGGTAGCTGGCCAATATAATCAGCTTGCATGACTGTACTCTTTATTTTCGGTTATCATTCTAAGAAACTTCAAGTGAAGACAATGTCAGTGATGTAAACCGTATGTCTTCAAAAGACTTTTCCAAAGCATCCATAATTAGTGGAAGTGTACAAATAGTGGTTTAACTGGAATTGAACTTGATGCAGATGAGGAAAAGGCCCTTTCAGATAGGCTTTTGATACAAATTGGCCGGATTCTCAGTTGTTTTTAATCATCATGCTTTTCCCAGGAACTTTTAAAAACACAGTTACACTCATGGCTGAGTGACAGATATTCAAGATTAGACCCCAAATTCAGTCGCTTTGACTGACTACTCCTAGATATTTCAAAATAACCAGGATGGCTGAGTGAACAATGGACACAGCTGAACAGATGAAGAGATTGAGTGCACTAGCCTCCAGGATGCGGCGTGTCAGACAAGTTCCATCAGTCTGGAGGCGGAAGAGGTTCCTGATCCCAAATAGCTCTCCTGCTTGGCCATCTACTCCTTGCACTGCCTCAAAGTAGCGTCTTGCATTTTCATTTCCAATCACTGAGGATTGCAACTGCTATATTACCCAGTGAAACAGAGAAAGCCAATCAGTTTA
Organism: Noturus placidus; assembly: GCA_022414735.1. Classification (NCBI taxonomy): domain Eukaryota; kingdom Metazoa; phylum Chordata; class Actinopteri; order Siluriformes; family Ictaluridae; genus Noturus; species Noturus placidus. Next base: position 144,186 of record JAFFST010052331.1, read on the forward strand.
CAGTTTACTCATTTTACACTGGAATAATCTTTTTTTATTTAAATTGGTATTCATTCTTTACAGTTTTTTAATATGTTGCATCATATCAGTTATTAGTACATGTACAAGAAGGTTTCAGACAAAGGACTTCTGAGAATGTAACAGTGAGTGAAAATGACTTTGGTTTGTTACTAGAAACTGGTTTCATGAGTGGTATACCTGTTTGTAAATCTGGCGCAGATAGATGGTCTCCTCTACAGTGCCCAGAGAGATGAGCCTAAAAACTTTCACATCCTTACACTGCCCAATGCGATATGCCCTGAATATTGAACAATACAACTGTGAAGTATCTAAACAAAACAATGCATGACACAAAAGTTATGGTCAAAATTGTTTACTCCCAGATTAGCTGTATCAGAACCCAGCTGTAATAGGTAGTCTGCACCACTGGTCATGCAGGATTGCCAAGTGATTCAATTTCTTTTGCAGGTGCAGACTAAAAATGCCAGTCGGATGGTTTGCTATGTGGCAATGTGGAAGTGATGACTTGGGAGATGTATAATAAAGGACTCACAGTCATAAAGAGCACATAGCATAGCTGCATCTCAGTGCCAATGCTTCTAACACAGAGCGCCTACTTGGATGGCATTAGGATACAGAGGAATATATAAGATTCCTTACAGATTTGTACAATTTTGAGAGAAAAAAAAACAAACAAAAAAAACCTCTCTCATGTAGCTGTGCTGCCTCACCTGTCTATAGCCTGAAGGTCATTTGCTGGATTCCATGTTGGATCAAACAGGACAACAACATTAGCCCCAACAAAATTTAGTCCAAGACCACCAGCCCTTGAGAAAAACATTCATTCAATTAGTCAATAAATCACATAAATGACATTTTCACATCATCACATATTTTGTACTTAAACATGTGACACTATATTCTCTTTTTTTTTCAAACACAAAACGTTTTCTTAAGTAGTGTCATATTTCTGTGAACCACTAGACTGTAGCCACTTGTAGATGGAGCTTCGGCCTTGGCGACAAGGTTCAGGCCTGAAATAACTAAGCGTTTAGCAGAAACTCCTGAGGTCATTCATTTTCCTAAACAGCCCCAAAGTATTAATGATCCACCAGTATTCCCATTAGATATGCAGATTCCAGAGTATCCACTCCGGATTTTTCACAGAACATGCCGATGACAAAAATTGCCAAGAAGTTTGATTTTGGTCTCATCTGACCATAAAAACATGACGCCAATTTTATTTCCAGTGACTCCTGCTGGAGTTCTGATGATACGCATGACAGGTACAGCTTATGCCTTTGTTGTTATAGAGGTTTAGTCTAATTAAGATTTTGAAATTGACAACCAAACATGAATCAACCAAACCATGTAATTTTGAAACTGTGATCAAGTTTTAGCTTCCTGACCGTTTTCACCCGAATCAAATGCAGAATCAGAGCTGATACTGACCGCAATTAGAAACATAAGTTTTAGTCCAAATTTTCTTTCAATTTAAATATTCTTTAGGGGGATTAATAGTTTTGCACAAGTGATTTTGAGAGAAAGTGCTATAAATTATAGTAAATTTTACGATCTTGACTTTTTTGCTAAGCAAAAAAAGTAGTATCTTTAATTTGGAAAAATCTGGATAGTCTCTGATAGTGACCAGGAAAAGGTGTTCACTGAAGATAAATGACTGAAATAAACAAATAAATCATATCCTTATGTTTGCCCATTTTCTTGAAGAGTACATTCTGGCAGTATGCTTCCACTTGCTCAAAACCATAGATACTATATTACCAGTAGAAAATCAAATATAATGTGAAATTACAAATCTTATTGCGCAATTGCAGCACTCACATGGTAGACACAAGGCACATGTTAATATCATTGGTGCTGTTGAATTCCTTGACAATGTGGATGCGGTCTTTAGACTTGGTGTTTCCATCCAGTCTGCGGTACTCAAGACCCTCAGCCATGCAATAGCTCTCCAAAACATCCAGGAGCTAGGAAACATTCAGATAATGCTCCGTATTAGCAAAGAAAAATCTAAAGTCCATTTTATTGCCACAGGCTTGATATGTCTCTCAATCATATAGTAAACGCCTATGACGTCGCATCATTTTTTAACAAAGACTGCAGAAAGAATTAACCCTCCAAAATAAACCCTTCACCTTTGTGGAAAGTGAAAAAAGGAGAACTTTGTCTTTCCTTTCGATAAAGTGAGTAAGCAGTCTTTGCAGCACCTGGAACACAAAAGATGACTCTAAATGAGTTCTCAAACAAGAATGACAATCAAATAGCTCTCAATTAAGTGTTAAGAAAAAGTCGGATCAAGCAGTTCACATTAAACACTGGCTCTACTGTCATTCTTCATTTGGTATCTGACATATGAGAATGTGCAGAGTATTTACAGTACTGAGAGCACCAGAAATGGAGCATCTGCCAATGACAGCACCCGTAAGGCTCTGCACATGGGGGGAGAAGACTCTGGACAGATTTTAAGAACGACTAAATACTGCCCTTGTTATTTCCCAAAGAAGTGTGTCTATAGCTAGTGAGGCAAAGCCACGTTGGGCCAAAGGCTGGAATATTCACACCCTCAACACTAGAACAAAATCTGGAGTACATGAGAACTCGGATTTACAGTTCTGTGGTTTAGTGGATTGGGTGGTGAGGGTCATAAAACATGCACACCCCTGGCATATTAAATAAGTAAAATATAAAGAGCTAACCTTCATTTTTCCACTGTAGATGGGGTCTGACATGGCCTCAAATGCAGCCTGCTTGCATCTTTCTGTGAAGTCTGGAAACTTCTTGAAGACTTCCTCACAGACAGCATTCACATATTTCTCCTGATAAAGAGGATTAGCAATATACGAGAATAATCCTTGCCTTGCATGAAAAAAGTGATTCATTTCACTAACAACCTTGTTTTTCACTCTGAAAATGCAAAGGGATACATGATGATACCATATCAATCTTTCAGTCAAGATAACAGATTAAACACAATGCAGTTAAAGGTGTAAGTGATTTAATGGCTAACATAAGCTCTCATGTCACTCCATGACTTAGCAGACTCGTACTCAAAGCTATGCACTGAAGGTCGGTTATTTTCTGTGGGCTCTGGGTTACTCATCAGGAGGTTGGGGGTTCAATTCCCAGCACCACCAAGCTACCACTGTTGGGCCCTTAACCCTCTCTGTTCCAGGGGTGCTGTATCATGGCTGACCCTGTGCTCTAACCCCAGCTTCCTAACAAGCTGGGATATGTGAAGAAAGAATTTCACTGTGCTGTGATGTACAGTATATGTGACAATCAAAGCCTTCTTCTTCTAGTTCTATTCAGATCTTAATGTATTCATGTTATTTTACTTTTGTTTTCAATCTATCACTTATGCTTTGACCTTGATGTCTATTTGTGCACCACAAAAATGTCATTTGTGAGGTTTAAATAATTAGAAAAACAAGTAGGGTTGCCGTCACCACCAACAAGCCTTCGTGTAACTTATTTGTGTGCATCAAATACCCTTACTCTATACTTCAAAAAGGAAGAACGCTATTGAGGATAAACTACTACAGACATCAGACCGTGCTGTAACTTCGACCCAGTTTGGATCAATTCCAAAATACAATTGGTTCATGTGCTGGTTACAATCAGAATCCCATTTCAATTCTACAAACACAATTCTACAATACACAATTCTACAAAAGGCATTAAAAACAGGTGTTGATTTTTCCGTGTAAATCTAGAATGTGCTGTATGTGCATCGATATCTTTCTATAGACACTTAGGGTGGGTTGCACCAATAAGGATTAAATTAAGCACAGTTTAGAGCTAATCTAGGATTTGTTGATCTGGGCTTTATTTTAAATCGAGTTGTGTTGCACCACTTAATTTTAAACAGAGATTAACAAATCGTGGATTAGAATTCTAACCTGTGATTAAAACCTCCAATTATGATTCATTTTCTCCATCATGATGGATTCGCCATTGACAATATTGCAGCAGTGCATGTGGATTTCATAAACGTGGAAATATATGAACTCTCCAGTGTAACTAAACGGCAACAAATGTAAGGGATCGTGAACTTTAAACTTTGGATTAAAAAAAGTCCAACTGAAGTTATTAACCGCTCATTCTCATAACCGATACAGGTTGAGAAAATGAAAAAATTAAAATCAAATAAAAATTTAAAGTGTTAAATTTTATTTAAAGTTTAAAGTGATGGAGCAACAAGATTATAGTTAATCCAGGTTTATTGTGAAATAAAATCCAGAATTAATGTGATGGTTTGAATGTAAGCCTGCTTATTCTTAAACAAGGTTTAAAGTTTGGTGCAACAGAATTATTAGATAAACCTTGATTTAATCTAGATTTAATCTTAATCCTTATTTGTGCAACCGACCCTTAAAGTAGAAAATGGAATTTGAAGCACTTCTCCGGCACTCATAAACACATGCCTGTTTTTTACTGGTTCCTTCTTTAGACTGCAGCAGGGCTACATGATTGGCGACCTTCCTCAGTATAGCCAGATAACTGAAGTACATGTGTCTGACCGGGACACCGTCTGAATTGAGCTTGTAGCAGCATTTCCTCCTGGAGTTTCCGCTGCTACATGTACACTTCTCTGAGCTCTGCAACAGCAACCTCACATCATCTGTGTCCAGAACAGCACGGTATAATGCCTGCTGGAAATCTGTCATGGAACAGTACACCACCTACACAGACACAAATGAAGTGAAGTCATTGGGAGTAGGTTAGGGATAAAACAATGTTTGAGCCGGTCGAACACCAAATTTGGTCAAGCTTTCTAAACTTGGACATGCTTTTGGTCATGCTTTAAATGGTAAATGGCACACTTATATAGCGCGTTTATCCAAAGCGCTTTACACTTTGTCTCATTCACACACACACACACACACACCCCAATGGTAGCAGAGCTGCCATGCAAGGTGCTAACTTGCCATCGGGGGAAACTTAGGGTTCAGTGTCTTGCCCAAGGACACTTCGGCATGTGGAGTCATCCAGGCCGGGAATCGAACCTCCAACCCTACGATTAGTGGATTAGTGGACAACCCACTCTACCAACTGTGCCACAGCCGCCCTAGCCGCTTTAGAAACATGCCTTTGCTTGTTTCCTAAAGAAACAGATGTCTGAAAAAATTTTTTACAGTTGAGGAGAAATCTCAGACTCACCCTGTCATCTTTCTTTGGTAACTGCTCACTAATGAGTGCTTTGGTTCTCCTGAGGAACCAGCGGCATAGAATTTTAGCCAGAACTTGAATGGCCTTGCGGCCCTCGGCCAGTGCTCTCTTCGTTGCACTGTGTTTCTGTCCCTGTTCGATTGGTTCAGAAAACCTGTTCTTAAAACTACTCAGTGACCCGAGGCATCCCGGGTTGGCCCTGAAACCACAAAACAAGGCAATAAACATATGAACAGCTTTTAAAACTCACACTGGAGCTAAAAAATGATGAGAAAGTCAGTGAGGTTCTGCCCATGACTCACCAATCCATGACACACCAGAGTTCCTCCAGGTTGTTCTGCAAGATTGTACCAGTCAGTCCGACACGCACTTTGCATTTCAGATCTTTCATTGCCTGAGTGATCTGAGCTTTGAAATTCTTAAGCTTGTGAACTTCATCCACAATGACAGCGGTCCACTCAAGACTATGGTGAGATAAGAAATCAAAATGTAGATGAAATATTGGTGGATGTGAAATCAAATAGTCTCTTTTGCAGAAAGCTCATACAAGTAATATATTCTGCATAGAGCAAATACACAATTGTTCCAAAGAACCAGATCAAACCTGTTTTTAATCAAAGATGTCATCTTTGTGACTATTTTGGGATCAGAGAAACATAAATATGATCGCTGATGTTATTGTGTACCTGTTGAACTCATCTAGACAGAGTCTTAGCGTCTCAAATGTTGTCAGGACGATCTCACATCTTCCTCTGTTCACACGGGCCAATTCCTCCTCCTTCCTCACACCATGGACAATCACTGTTTTGAAATGGCCCCATGTGTCCAGCTCATCTTTCCAGTTGTAGAGCACAGACAGGGGAGCCATAATCAGGAAAACCTATTTATTACGTTAAAATGAATCACCTGATTACAGTGAGACAATGGCACAAGTTGCTAAATGATAAGGAGGCCTGTCACAGCTATTGGAAAATGGTCTATTAACAATTATTTGAGGTGATCGTAACAGATCATTAGTCACAAGCACAGATTTCCAAATACATACACTACCTGTCAAAAGTTTGGAGACACTCGACTGAAATGTTTCTCATAATCTTAAAAACTTTTTGGTCTGAAGCTGTATGATTAAATGTTTGAAATCAGTGTTGTAGACAAAAATATGACTGTGCCAACATATTCATTTCTTTCATTAGACAACTAACATTTTATTTACAAAAAAATATATTTTTAAATGGATGACTTGGAAAGACATATTCCGAAATGTAGCCAATAAGTGTCCAGCGTAGGTGGGAACTCCTTTAATACTGTTTAAAAAGCATCTCGGGGGAATTCTTTCTGGAAATTCTAGGCAAAAAGGCTGTCTACATTGAAGATGCTAAAATACTAAACTATTTTGATGGGGTTTCTTTTTTTATCACAACATAATTCCCATAGTTCCATTTATGTTACTCCAGAGTTTTGATTGTGAAACTTTTTATTTTTCTAGAACTTTCCACTTGTTATTATTCTAACGTGGAAAAATAAAAAAGTGTGTCTAAACTTTTGACTCTTTTGGTAGGGTATACGTAATCACAAAATACACCATTTATTCTCAAATAACATCATATCTTGATATAACCAAATCACTACATGATCATAGTCCTCAGTTTTTCTATAAACTGTTTGTAATTATATTTTTGGTAATTCAGATAGTTAAAAAGCCACCTTCACTAAATTGTATTGCAGACGACAAGATCTAGTTCATTATTACAGAATAATACATCATTTATTCTCATAATCTGTCCTACGTTGTTATTTTCTGATGTCTCCCCTTTGCAATTTTACAGCTTAAAAAGCCAACAGAAAATTAATTTACTAACATGTTTTGTGTTGATAAATTAACTTTGGCTGTGCATTATTACAATAAGACATATCACTAGTTGCAATTACACGTATGATACAGTGCCTTGCGAAAGTATTCGGCCCCCTTGAACTGTTCGACCTTTTGCCACATTTCAGGCTTCAAACATAAAAATATAAAACTGTAATTTTTT
>JAFFST010052331.1:158328-180890 GCA_022414735.1 Noturus placidus
GGTATGGGTAATCCTGTTAAGAGATCTAAGGTTTTTATATATTTTATATATTTAAAACTTTTAAAAACTCCGATACAGTATTTTTACAGGAGACTCACCGTTGTATTAAAGATCATAGGTTATATTGCCCTTGAGACTTATGCCTGTTGTTGGGTTTTATAATATTTATACAACCAGCAATAGTTAGTGTAGCCGAGATGATGGGGGTGGAGGTGGGGGGAGGAGTATGAAAATGAATCTTGTGTAAATGAACCATATATAAAATTACATATAAATGAATCATATATAAATGAATCATATATAAATTTTGCTTGGGGGGGTATGTTACTGGGGTTAAAAGTTTGATTCTGTATGGATGTATGAAAATGAATCATATGTACATGAATCATAAGTAAATTAATCAAATGTAAACTTTCCTGGGTGGGAGGGGTAAAAAAGTGTTGATTCTGTATTGATATATTTTGTTGTACTCTGAAAAGTGTATGAGAATCAATAAAAAATTTTATGAACAGAACATTGATATTTAAAATACTTATTTACTAATTACAGTTTGTCGTTTTATAACATATCTAACAAAACTAGGTCATCTATAAGCTCTATTTTATACATATGTAATGTAGTAGAGGAAGTCTGTATGAGGGATATGACAAGGAGATGCTTTCAGAATAAAAAATGTGTCCCCAAATCTCTTAATAGCATTGAGCACAGGCACTTTAGGTGCAGGTTCCATCTTTTATAGAACCATTAGGTGGCACTGCTTCAAAAAGAATGACCTGTGTCATTTTCATGACATTCTGATAGTTACTGTAGTTCATAATTAAGCAGGCATGAAGATTTACTTTTGTGAAAAGCAGTCTACAAATGGTACTTAAGTTTTTGATGTCATATAAAACTACAGTGATATACTATATTCAGAGACAAACTCATACATTATATCTGCGTGTAATACAGTCCCCTCTGAAAGTGTTGGCATTATTTCATTGTTGCTGTACACTGAAGACATTTGGGTTTGAGATCAAAAGATGAATATGAAACGATAGATCAGATTTTCAGCTTTCATTTCCTGATATTTACATCTAGATGTGTTAAACAACTTAGAACATGGCACCTTTGTTGGCAGACCATCCAATCTTTAGATGAGAAAAACTATTGGAACAAATAGTCTTAAAGTAAATTAAAGTAAATAACACTTAATATTTGGTTGCATAACATTTGCTATCAAGCCAGTGACCCGCTGACCACCACACTGTTGCATTCTTCTTTTGTGTTGCTTGTACTGCAGCTTCTTTCAGTTGTTGTTTGTTTCAGGTGGTTTCTCCCTTCAGTCTCGTCTTCAGGAGGTGAAATGCATGCTCAACTGGATAAAGGTCTGGTGATTGACTTAGCCAGTCTAAAACCTTCCAGTTTCACCCACCGATGAAGTCCTTTGTTGTATTAACAGTCAGTTTTGGGTCACTGTCTTTCTGCATGATGAACTTCATCCCAATTAGACGGTTAGGATGCATTTCTCTTTACATTGGCACACAATGTTTCTGTAGATTTCTGAATTCATTCTGCTGCTAGGTAAATCATCAATAAAGACTAGTAAGCCTGTTCCAGAAGCAGACATGCATGCCCAAGCCATCACACTTCCTCAACCATTCTTCACCAATGGGCTTGTATGTATTTGATCCTTTCTTTCTCAACACTTTGGCCTTTTCATCACTTTGGTAGAGGTTAATCTTGGTTGCAGAACTTTTGTGACTTCCAATCTGGCTTTTTGATTCTTACTGCTGATGGGTGGTTTTCATCTTGTGGTATAGTCTCTACATTTCCGTTCAAAGTCTTCTTTGAACAGTGTATTGTGATTCCTTCACCCTGTCTTGTGGAGGTTGTTGGTGATGTCACTGTGTTGTTATTGGTATTGGGTTGTTGTTTTTTTTCTTCACAGCTCTCACAATGATTCTGTCATAAACTGATGTTGTTTTCCTTGGCCGGCCTGTTTGATGTCTATTTGTTAGACCACTAGTGGTTTATTTATTTTCCAATTTTTTTTTGTATTGGCTATGCCCAATGCTTGTGCGATGGTTCTGATTGATTTGTCCTCTTTTCTCAGCTACAAAAAATGTTGTGCCACATATCTTGGGCACTACTGTAGACCTTTATGCATGTGTAAATTGAAATTGTGTACAGTATAATAATATGCTATTGCAGTACATTGTCAGTACAATTATACATAAATGTGTGTTTCAAATGTGTTTTGCCATCCTCAATATTATTGGTGGCTTTTCTGTTCCCATTATAACCACGATTGAGCAAACGTTACCTCAAAATAGAAATACACCCAACATTTTAACCAGTAACATATTGTCATACATACAGGAGTATATATGTTACTTTACCTTGTTATTTCTTGCAAGAAATGCTTGATTGAAAAATAGTGTTAGGTACTGGTGGTCTTTGAAAGCTCAACTGAAAAACTAAATAAATGCTACGTAAAACGAATACCAGTTATTTGTACCACTAGTAGATATATACAGTCAACAACTGAGATGTAACATTTTTAAATGCTCATTTATCCCCATCCACATGGAAGTTAGCCATTGCCACAGAGGTAGCACAGCCACACACACCACATTTAGCTGATATTATGCACGTACAGTCTATAACATGGTAAGTAAGCAATCAGAGTGAGGTTGAGGGTCAAAGACTAGCACAATGAGAAGACTGTTTAAAGTATCTGGACTGTACTGCAGGACTGCACTGGGAATTCTGGGGCCTGCAGAGCTGTCCCTGTGGAACTTGGTAATGCTTCCAGATTGTAGGGATATAACAGACGTGTGTGTGTGTGTGTGTGTGCGCTCTGTTTTTGGGTGGGGGGGTGGAGGGCGACTGCATGGGAGTTGGGTGGTCTTGTTTTTATATTTTGGTGTGGACCAAATGTGGGGACAAGGATATGTCTGACAGTTCAAATCACAGGTTTATATTAATGTGCTTGCTCTAACATGTTATTCTTTGCCACAAAATTCTGTGCCACAAAAGAGTCTTCAGGACAAAGGACATTGCACTTTCCATGCTGGTGAAGGAACAATTATAGCTGCTATAATATAAGTGATAACAGGAACTAGCTTGTTTCATGGAAATTCCACATAATTAATTGTAACTATAAACAGTTAAAAAGCATCTTGTTTGGTTCAGTAATAAATATATAAATAAATAAATATTTGCAAATCACTGTGATATAAAATTAATTAAAAACTTTAGAACATTTTTATAGAATAACAATTCTATAATAATCCAGATAAAATGTTTCTTTCCTTACATAAAAAACAACACCATTATATGATGTATCAAATTATATACATTATATATAATACATATAAAACAAAGCCTAGATAATATACTGTGTAATCAATGGCATTATAACATCCAACCTGGACATTTTTTCCTCCAGACTGCCAGAAGGCACCCGCTCCTGAATTTTGAACTGCACCTTTGGTTACTCCATTCATTTCCTGTTTACATAGATATAAAAAGCCTATTGACTTGTTTATCTTTTGTGAAGCCATACAGTTTTCCAGCTTTCTGAGTTCTGAGCCATTTACTTTTGGATAGCTATTTTGTGTATGCCTTTTGCCCTTGTCAAGCCCTTTTGACTTTGATGGTCTTTTGAGCTCTGGTATTTTGTCTATGCTTTGCCTCTTGATTACACCTTGGATCTTGTTTTAGATTTGTCTGTCTGTCAAGTGTCTTTCGGTAGTGACCTGGACTGCTTTGACCAGAATTTGCCTTCCAATAAATGTGGCTACTTACTCTGCCTTACAGGTATGGAATGCATTTTATTTCTAAACACATCATGTCTAAACTAGCAACCAATGAATGATGCATCTATTTAGCTAGCTCTGACTTTTTTTTTTCCGATGATACCTCCGTGAAGTTGGCCCCCTACCCAACGCAAAACGCCAGGTGGGGGACCAACTTCACGCAGGTATCGTCAAAATGTTTGCATTTGCTGTAACACAAATATATATATTAGCTTTTTAGTTATAATAATATTATACCACAATGCTGTTGAATACTCAAATCTGACTGGTCTTAAATTGTTGATATATTTCGTGTAACAGCAGCTCTGATGGTGACGGTGTTGTAATGTGAATGATAGGTTTATATTAATGCGCTCATTCCAATACATTATTGTTTATACAGTAACCACTATTTCTATAGTATTTATAGCACATACTGTATAACATAAGTGGTTGCAATAGTAACTTCCCTGGAGAAAGAAAAAAAACTACGGAAACCCTCATACAATTTGTTGAGGTTATAATGGGAATTGTATTGGCTTTAATGGAATATGTAATGGTCCCTGTGGGTCTCTACTGGTAATTCATTGCCTTCTATTGGTGGCATGTTATGTCTAGTGGATACCATTAAGCAGAAATAATTGTAATGGTAATTGTTTTAATGGCTAGCTGATTGTTTGTAATGGTATTTGTAATGGAAAACTTTAGAATGTCTGGGGGGGGTATAAGAGGTGGTGGAGGTGGTATCGCTGTGGTATACTGTAAGAGGAATAAAGACATAAAATGACTCTTTGCTGTCATGGAATATTTTCTTGTAACAGCATGCCCTGTAGTTTTATTCCTTACTTCAAGTAAAACCGACAGACAATTGAAAAATAAATGAGGACAAAAATGTGAATAGACTAAACAAGTAACTTAAAAGTCTGAACACAGTCTTGCATGCACAATTAGGCCACATGTGGCTGCAACCTGGTACACTCCTGCACGGTATATGTTTTGATATACCTTGAAAATATGTAGACTTTTTCTTTAGGATCACCTCTAGCATTCAGGTATATGGCTCAGATAAGAACACAGGTGTGGGCCACATGTGGAGTAGATATGGCACACCATAGAAAGTGTTAACAACGTGGACATTAATTGGGTGACTTTCAAAATCCACATTTATACTGAGAGTGCGAATCATGAGGCAGTCCAAACTTCATCCGAATTAAAGAAAAAAAAGTTGATGACTGTTATTTCTCAGCTGTCCAATCACTGAATTCATTCCTGAAAAAATGTTTTGGTTATGTGGTTGGTTTTGGACAAAAAAAACTTGCCTCATCTCACCTGAGAAGACAAGCAATGGATAAGCTGAGGTAGGGGACCTGGAGCCAATCCATCTAGCTTCTATACCACTTATCCTTCAGCGTCGCAGGGAACCTAGAGCCTATCCCAGGGAGCATTGGGCACAAGGCGGGGTACACCCTGGTACACCAATCACATACACATTCACACACTATGGACTATAGACACTTTGGACATACCAATCAGCCTACCATGCATGTCTTTGGACTAGGGGAGGAAACCAGAGTACCTGGAGGAAACCCCTGCAGCACAGGGCAGCAGTAGGAATCAAACCCCCAACCCTGGCGGTGTGAGGCGAACATGCTAACCACTAAGCCACCATGCGCCCATGAACATCCCATTCCAGATTTAGTCCCCCTTTGCTGTTACAATAACCTCCACTCTTCTAGGAAGGCTTTCCACTAGATATTGCAGCGTGGCTATAGGGATTTGCTCAAAGAGCATTAATAAGGTCAGGCACTGATGTTGGGTGAGGAGACCTGGGGTATAGTCAGCATTCCAGTTCATCCCATAGGTGTTCAATGGGTTTGAGTTCTGGGCTCTGTACACGCTACTCTAGTTCTTCAACTCCAACCCTGGCAAACCATGTCTTTGTGTTTAAGCTGGGTCTTTGTGCCAGTGAAAGGAAATCTTAATGCTACAGCATACAAAGACATTCTAAACAGTTGTGTTTTTCCAGCTTTGCTAGATTTTGCTAGATTTCGGGAAGACCCACATACTATATGGGTGTGATGGTCAGGTGTGCACAAATATTTGGTCATATAGTGCATCTTGCCACAGCACACTCCAGTCAAGGCAGTGCAGTCTTCCAGCCAGTTAGTTAACTTAAACTAACTTCACAAGATTATTGACTGTTGGATTTGTAGCTGTAAAATGTATCCACATTTCAATCATATTGACTTTCAGCTAGTCTGTGATAGCTTGTTTGCTCAGGCTAACCAGTTGGTAATAATACTGTACATATGTATGTGTACATACTCTTGCATTAAAAATGGTGCATTGAAAGTAATAATAAGCAGTTCTTCCATGTTATTACGAAATAGCTGAACTAAATGACCCACCTGCTCAGCCCAGTGACTGGGTCAAGCAAATAACTCGGCATATAATTATATGTAGATTACTGTAACTTATAGCTTTAGTTATAAAACTGTGTCTAGTTTGGCACCAACACAAACAAAGGGAGAACAGTTGAAAATCCATCTACCATTTTTCAGAAAACAACTAAAACATCTCCAAATCCATCAAAATGATGTTGTCATTTATTGTGATTTCATAAAATTTGCAATTCCTATAAACCTTTGCTGTTAAAAAAAACTACTAAGATTAGATTTTCTTCATTTGGGACATTCCATAAAATAGCTGACTATTACAATTGTGTTTTCAGTTATGATTCGGAGACTACAAAGAACCAGAGAGATGGCTCTCTCACTCTCTCTCTCTCTCTCTCTCTCTCTCTCTCTCAGACACACACACACACACACACACACACACACACACGCACACACACACATGACTGCAATTGGATAATGAGGGTGTTACTGAGGAACATCCGAGCAAAAATTTCAACCTTTCAAACGGAAATGCTCTCATAGCATAATGACAAAAAGAAGAATTTGTTTTTTAGCTGTTGAAAGCTTGGGTGGTCCTTGCATTCATTCGGACTAACCTCACTATTGCCACCCATCTTGGGTCCTTCTTCTTCCTTCAGGGGCCAATGCTGACCCTTGCCGTTCAGTGAAGGAGCAAGCCTAGCGCTCTATGTAAACAGTCTGACATGAATGTTTGGGCTAGTTTATAGGAACATCTGCAGCAGCTGCCCTATAAATTCCCAGTGTTGAGAGAGCAGGGACAGAAAGTTCCATTTTTGTATTGCAGTGTACCATAGCGAAGCAGACATCTCTGGAAACCTCCAGATCACTCCATTTTCTTTAAGGGATTAGGGTGGGGGGGGGGGGTTGTTTGTAAGAGAGGGAATATAACATAGACAAGGATTTTCTAAAATGGCAGCTCTGTATCAGGGCCAAATCTTGATATTAAGTTGGAACAGCATACTCTTCACGCATTCTTTTCATATACAGCCTTTTAAAAGTTTATGCTAGTAAACTGTGTGTTTATGAAGTAGCTTTCAAATAAACTAGGCCTGTTTTGTGAGCATGGTCTGGTTCTCACAGCCTGTTTTGTCAGTGTGGTCCAGTTCTCAGATGGTAGAACTTCAGCAGATTTGCTATACATTTAACCTTTCCTAAACTGATGACCAATTTTAGCAACATGTAATGGAAATAAAAGCTGTGCATTAGAATGTAACACAATGTAACATGGCCAGGTGCAGACTGCACCTTCTCTGCACCACTGGTTGTGGGGTTTTTTTTCGATCCATATTTCTGCAATGAGTGCTAGATACTTTCAACAAGTGCTACACTTATTTTGTCAAATCAACTCAGTTTGAATTCGCCTCAGGTGGAGGTGGCGATTTTCACACGAACAGACTGTTAGATTTATTTGGAGAAATAATGTTCCTATGAATATATTATATATCCATAAAACCATTACTGTACACTATAAAAAACTGAAATGTGTGATAACAGTCAAGTTTACAGAACATTAAATGCACCGCTGTCTTTGTTAGCTTTGGCTTACTTGTTTGCAATGTCCACTGGATCGTAAGTTGGTTAATCAGTTTTTTTTTTATGTTTTAAATGTCTCCTATGATCAAAATCTGACGGTTTTTGTCATAAATTTATGACTTATTTGAGTAAATTACTGGGTTAAAAACAACCCAAATTGGGTTATTTTTAACCCAGTGTTTTATAGAGTGTAGATACTAACTGCCCAAGTGCTAGATGCTTTCAGTTGTGATGGCAACTCCTACCTGCTATTACAGATTGCACCAGCCAGGTCACTGCAGATAAGATGACCTATAGAATATCTGTATATAGGCTATATAATGCCAGGGTTAGGAAAAAAAGACCGGCCCATCGGGATAATTCCAGACTTCCCAATGGCCAGCTTGTGCCTGAACATAGCTAGCTTTCACTGGTGTGACTCTGTTATATGGCATGTCTAAAACATGGGGCTTTTCTTATTCTGCTATTTGATACTTGTGCTCTCAGAAACATAGATCTCTGTAATATAAGTGGTATTTTACCACAAATAGCCTACTTTGATATGCAGCTTGTTGAATGTATTGTTTGATATGCAGACATATCAACTAGTAAGAGTCTGGTATCGAATGAAACAATATGATACACTGTATTGGTACACTCCTACAGCACTTACATCTCAACGGTCATTTGTATTTGTGATGTTTCATAAATCTACAAGCTACAATTCTAAAGTATTTCATTGCATTTTTTTTATCCAAAGCAACTTACAAGTGAGGCAGAATAAAGTCCAAGAACATAGCTGAGGAGTTGAGAGTTACAGGCCCAGCAATGGCTCTGTGGTTGTCCTAGAAGTTGATCTCTTACATTCTGTTCACTATCACAATCCTTAAATGGCTGGTCCTAACTCACCCCAAATATCTCTGGGTAAAAGCATTTACAGAATGCACAAGGGGCATTTTTCATGATAGGATTCAAGGCAGAGGTGAATGAAGCATGAACGGCTGAAGCTTCTTCGTCCATGCTGAATGAGAGATTTGTCTTCTCCTCCCTGAATTTAGGAAACGTTCCATATGTGTTCCACAGACTTTCTCCCATGAGTCACCCAAACATAAGGAGCCAAAACCAATTACAGCCATGCCAAAAATGACAGTTTCAGCTTCATAAGCATTGATTGCAGAAATGGAAAATGAGGATGATATTTCTTGTGTAGCTTTTTCAAACGTCTATTAGCCAAGTGTTGGTGGAATGCCTTGCTGGAGCATTAATACAAGTCACTCTCTCACTGTCTTTGTCTCTTGCCAATTCATCAATCCAGTAATAACAAACCGATAAGTGGTATTTGAGCAAGTTTGAGAAATTTTCTTTAAAACGACTATTAATTTGCCCCTATCACCACATTTATACTAAGATTCCATTACATCCCATCTATTCTTCACAATAACAGGAGACATCTGTGTGCAAGATATTTTATTCACTAATGAGTATTCTTAATGAGTATCGGAATTTCAGTGAACACCACTGAAAATATTCCATTAATAAATTGGTATTCAAATGGACTGTAATTACGAGTGTGGTCTACAGTATAATAGCTCAAATGAATGTTTCACATCCAGTGCTACGTGATGCTCCTGATAGGATCACAATCTCTTTCTTGAATACAATGCAAATAGGCTTTGTTTGGCTGCTAGACGGAAGTTTAATTTAAACAACATTTTAAGAAAGAAGCCTGTAAAAGAAAAAAAGTAAACTGATTACTATTTCATTTTGGTTATTTGGAAATATGCTTAAATCGTGACAGTAATCTTTGCATAATTGAACTTTTACAGATCAGTTAAGTTTCAATACATTTCCTAAAATTATTCTACAAAAATTATATTCAAAATACAATTTAATATAGTGGTTCTGTGCACCACAAAGACACTGTAGATGAATACTGTAGATGCAATGCTGACCAGATAGAACATGAGTTTATTAAAAGTAAATTGCAGTACACACATTTAGCAGTTCATTTAGCTAACTCTTACTGTGACCATCCTCAGCGAGGACAAGGACAAATAGGGTGCAAGCATGCCTTTTAATTAAGTTGTACAATTATTGAATGTCTTCCCAGCAGCTTTGAATTTCATCCAGCTCTACTCTCAATTATACAGCCACAAGCACGTATTGGAAAAGCGCTCACAGAGCACATCAAAGTGAGCTTTGTCACGGAAAAGCACAAAACTCTGAATTGATGGCAATGAGAAATTACAAAAAAAATCTCAGAATTTGGACAGCATGTAATGCAGCTTTAATTATTCTCTACTTGACAGCGTATTTGAGCTAGCCATGGTGACAAATTATTTAGCTCAGTGAGCTACAACGCTGAATTCAAGCCTGCCCTGAATTGCTAGGGCTCTTACCTTTTGTCCTGCACTGAGATGGAAACACAGAGAGGGGAAAGAAAGCATGTTTACTACTGAACAGCTCATTGTATAAAGACCCCACAGAGAGAGCTTTTTTATGTTGAGCTCATCAGGCATCGACCATAACCTTTTTGTCATATGTCTTGCTGGCCTCTTCTTTGCCCAGATCTGAACAAGATTTGAGTGAATGAATAAATGAATGACTGAATGAACCCAGGGCAGATTGGTGGCACAGCAGGTAGCCTTGCTACCTTATGGCTCCAGGGTCCACAGTTCAATCTTATACGGCATTCGAATAAACTCGTAACTTGGTCCTCCATCTACAAAAACAACAACAACAACAAAAAAACACATCCTCAACTCAGAATTCCTACTCAGAAAATCAGGATAGTCTACTCAATCCCAAATTAATTTCAAATTAATCCCAATACCAAATTAATATGGCTGCTCACAGCATCAACAGTAAGAAAAGTAGCACTTCTTAGCTTTAAATGTGCTATAATATATATACACTAGTATTTGCTTTAGATTAATCAACACACAGGCATATTAACTTGTTATATTGATATTGACTTTGTAGCTCAAACACACAGAGATCAAAATTGATGTAATTACAAGTTCTGACTTCCCACTTCTAAGGTCATTTGAAAGCAGTATTTGGCTTGGGTTTCTGTCTGTGTCCATGTGGCTTTCCTCTGTGCTCTCTAGTCACCACCAATGTCCCTCACACATCCAAGTAGGTGGACTGACAGTGCTAGATTGCCCCTAATTGTGTGTGTGTGTGTGTGTGTGTGTGTGTGTGTGTGTGTGTGTGTGTGTGTGTGTGTGTGTGTTTGGGCTGGCATTCCCATGCAGGTTGGATTCCTGCCTCACACCTAGTATTCCCATGATAGGCTTTGTATCCACCCCAACCCTGACCAGGATAAAGCATTTACTGAAGTTGAGTTAATGAAATAAACCCACTGAGCAAAACCCCTACTACTATTGTATTTTACCCTAATAGAGTGAGATTGGGCCTTCCAGGATACAGGCTTTTGTCTGTAATGGCCCACACTCACATTTGGGTTGGAATCTCTGGTTTAACATGTGTGCCGTAGACAGCCAGTCGTCTCTCCCCAATCCACCATGAAATACAAGAACTGCATGATTGAGCAGATCAACAAAGACTTGCTGAAAAGTCCCAGCTCAGCAAAAGCCAACAACTGAGGCACGCAATGGCCAATTGAACACACCGCCAAACAGAGAACAGAGCTGAAGTAATATCTCTGTTTTTAACAAATGTGTGTAAATAACAACATGCAACATTTCAATGGCATCTCAGTGGTACTACTGCTGGTGGTGAGGATTTTTAAAATCAGAAAAATCAGTAAGTGACCGATCACAGTTAGGTGTATATATATGTGGGCTCTTCAATACACCCTTAATCTAATGGTTTCAAAGCACTGCACTGTTAATGTGTTCACACCCCATTGCCACATAAGGGAATTTTCCTAATTGTAATCATGTTCTCTCTCTCTCTCTCTCTCTCTCTCTCTCTCTCTCTCTCTCTCTCTCTCTCTCTCTCTCTCTCTCTCTCTCTCTCTCTCTCTCTCTCTCTAGTCAAACAAATATTAGTGTCCTCAAAGAAATTTCACATTCTCTTTCTCAGCATTGACAGCTAGATCTTAAAGCATGATATCCTTATCTAATTCTACAAAACAAAAGTAACAAAAACAGGGACCTGCACATTCATATGCAATGTCCATGACCTGAGGCTGTGTGCAATTATCCACTGGGTGGTCATAAAGAAACACATACTGGACTTTGTGCTTGTAGCGGTGTACTGTGCTTGTAGAGGTTCATCGCAACAAGTTCAAACATATTTAGGACACATTTAAATAGTGATACAAGAGTACTAGCTGGCCACAGCAGTGCTCTGTTTTAGCATGGTGTAAACTAAACACTCCGTGGTGTGTGGTCTTCTACCTCCCAGGCTTGTTTTCTGTTCTGTTCTTGGGCTTCCAGAACAACTGAATGTCTCTATTATTTCAGCAATCAAGCCAACACAAAAATATCTCCTCATCTAAGTACTGGCAGTCATTATGATATCATTTTGCCCAGTCTTGTTTCCTCATGTTTCCACATATTGAAACAATACATTATCAATATAATAATAACCATTTATTATGTAAAGAATAAAACGTAACATGCTGTTATAGGAAAATAATCAAGAACCAGGTGAGGCAGTGCAGTCATTACCTGACCCATAACCCTGAACTTTCCAATCTGATTATTTTCCAATAACAGCATGTTTGAAAGTGTTTTACTCCTCTTACCATAACCATTGAAAATTAATTCATTGAAGAATGACATGACATATGTTTTATAGTTACATTTACATTTATAAGACGCTTTTATCCAAAGCGACTTACAAATGAGAGCACTCTTACACACCAACGGTAGCAGAATTGCCATGCAAGGTGCTAGCTTGCCATCGGGGGCAACTTAGGGTTCAGTGTCTTGCCCAAGGACACTTCGGCATGGGATCACCCGGCCCGGGATTCGAACCACCAACCCCACGATTAGTGGACTAGTGGACAACCCGCTCTACCGACTGAGCCACAACCGCCCCCTATAGTTACATTTAATATTATGGAACGTCCATAAAACAAGTTAGCAAAACCTGTTATCACTTACATTAAAATCAAAAGTATTTCCGTTAATAAATTTAAATTCTAAATTCTATATTTGTGTTAATTAAGTTGGTGTATTTATCCAGTATAAGACATTCAAAATTTTGGCTGGAGGAAAAATAGGGATTGAAGAAGAAGAAGCCATTATTTGTCATTCATACATTACTGCACAGTGAAATTCTTTTTTCTTCGAATATCCCAGCTTGTTAGGTAGCAAGGGTCAGATCACAGGTTCAACCATGACACAGTGTCCCTGGAGCAGAGAGGGCCTTTCTAAAGGCCTTTCTCAAGTTTGAACCATGACCTTCTGATCAGTAAACCAAAGTCTTAACCATCAATCCTTGGTTTGAAATATTGATATATTCCACATCTGAGAACATTTGAGTATCTTCAGTGAGCATAGTTGAAAATTGAATGGGATACTGTATTTTTCTGATTATAGTATTTCTTCAATTGTAATGCAAAATATTCTTATTCAAATCAATGGTCTTAGTCCCACACATACTTATGATGGTAATTATACCACCATTTCTTAGAAATGTAAACAAACAGAGAAAAAAACATAAGTGTATCATGATGCATAGACATGACGATGGTGATATATGTCAATCTTGGAACACTATTACAAAAATATTAAATAAAATGTGCTCTCGTTATATCTAGATGTATGCACAAAGTTTAATGCAAATAAGAAAAAATGACTGCATACATTAATGAATATTTAAATCCACTAAATCCAGGTTTTCCACCAAGTTCCAATAGGAGTATGCTTATTGACACTAATGTGTGGAAGAAATGAGCACGCATATGTTTTGGAGTAGAGGCAAGAAGAACACTAGTTTAGACAGATGTTTGCTTGTAAGAAACTTGATTGAAAAAATGTGTGATGGCCCTCACAGAAATTTGAAAGAAGGGGACAGTTTGAATAGAAATATGCAGTAAAGGCAGAAATGAAGTAGCACGTGCAAACGCTGTTAACCACATGAATCAACTCTATAAGCCATTGATTTGTTGTTGTTGTTGTTGTTGTTGTTGAACATGTGACAAAACTTGAGATTTCATGATTGAATTGAATTGTTATGAGTTCAGAATGAAAGAAAATAATAATGGTGAAGCCTTCTGCTTAATGAATTAGATTGGTATGAACTTATCGCATATTTTTGCCAATTAATGTTGCTCGATCAACAACATTTTAAGAAACATTTTAAGGAAAGGTTCACATCAAATACACCTTCCCAGACCAAACAGCACCCACAGATTTCTCAGATGATGTCTGACCTTGCAGATGTGAACTGTTAGTTTAAGTTAGAAATGGTGGTTATGTTTACTGGATAAATTACTGGATTCGTAGCTTGAAGTGGTATAGCAGCATATTTATATCTGTATATAAATTGATATAAAAATGTTAAATTGTCACATTGCCAGAATTACACTATAGTATATTATGTATGAGTAATGACATAGCAAAATAATTTGTATTTTTAGTTGCAGCTAAAAGTCTTGAATTACAACCCCAATTCCAAAAACGTTGGGACATTGTGTAAAATGTCAATAAAAACCCATAAACCCATATGTTATTCACAATAGAACATAGAAAACATGAAATGTTTAAACTGAGGAAATGTATCCATCCATCCATCTTCAACCGCTTACTCCTTTTCAGGGTCACGGAGAACCTGGAGCCTATCCCAGGAGGCATCAGGCACAAGGCGGGGTACACCCTGGACAGGGTGCCAGTCCATCGCAGGGCACAATCACAGAAAAAAAAGGTAATTTTGAATTTGATGGCCGCAACACGTCTCAAAAAAGTTGGGACGGGGCAACAAAAGGCTGGAAAAGTGTTACTAAAAAGAAACAGCTGGAGGAACATTTTCCAACTAATTAGGTTAATTGGCAATAGGTCAACAAATTGATTGGGTATAAAAAAAGAGTATTTTAGAGCAACAAAGTGTCTCAGAAGTAAAGATGTGATGGAACCTGTATATACCTTTCAGCATTGATGGTGCCTTTCCAGATGTGCAAGCTGCCCATTCCATAGGCACTAATGTACCCCATACCATCAGAGATGCAGGCTTTTGAACTTATAAAAATGATAAAAAGCTGGACGGTCCCTCACCTTTTTTGTCCTCTTTAATTTATGCTTTAATTCATGTGGTGTCCGTGGTTTCCAAAAAGAATTTAAAATTTTGATTCATTTGAACACAGAACAGTTTTCCACTTTGCCTCAGTCCATTTTAAATGAGCTTTGGCCCAGAGAAGATGGCAGCATTTCTGGATCATGTTCACATGTTCACATGTTCACATAGGGCGGCTGTGGCTCAGTCGGTAGAGTGGGTTGTCCACTTATCTACTAATCGTAGGGTTCCACTAATCGCAGTTCGATTCCTGGCCCGGATGACTCTACATGCCGAAGTGTCCTTGGGCAAGACACTGAACCCTAAGTTGCCCCCAATGGCAAGCTAGCACCTTGCATGGCAGCTCTGCTACCATTGGTGTATGAGCGTGTGTGTGTGTGAATGAGACACAGTGTAAAGCGCTTTGGATAAAAGCGCTATATGAGTGCGCCATATACCATATGTGGCTTCTTCTTTACATTATAGTATTAACCAGCATTTGTGGATGGCACTGTGAACTGTGTTTACAGACAATATGATCTGGAGATGTTTCTGAGCCCATGCAGTGATTTCCATTGCAGAATCATGCCTGATTTTAAAACAGTTCAGCCTGAGGGCCCGAAGATCACGTCTATGCAATAATGATTACCCTTGTTGATTACCCACGTCTATGCAATAATGATAATCACCCTTGTCCCTTGTGTGCATAGATTACTCCAGATTCTCTGAATCTTTTGATATTATGTACTGTAGATGATGAGATATTCATAGTCTTCGCAATTTTACATTGAGGAACATTATTATGAAATTGTTCCACAAATTGTTCCACAAATTGTATGCGTGACCCTCTGCCCTTTACTTTATCTTTATTTCTGAAAAATTTTGCGTCTCCAAGATACTCTTTTTATACCCAATCATATTACTGACCTGTTGCCAATTAACCTCCCGCTGCTTCTTTTTAATAACACTTGCCTTTCCAGCCTTTTGTTGCCCTTTATTGAGACATGTTGCGGCCATCATATTCAAAGTTACCTTCTTTTTTTTTCTTAAAATTTCCTCAGTTTAAACATTTGATATGTTTTCTATGTTCTATTGTGAATAACATATGGGTTTATGAGATATGCAAATCATTGCATTCTGTTTTTATTTACATTTTACACAGCTTTCCAACTTTTTTGGACTTAGTTGTATACAATATTTATTAAAAGAGCATAGCCTACTTTGTAAAAAATTAAAAAAATAAATACACTTATTATTAATCACAGAAAATACTACAGTGTATAAATATTATGGCAATAGTTTTACAGTGTTAAAAACAATTTGCTGAGCACCTTGCTAATATGTCAGTAGTCATATTAAAACTTTTATATTATATTATTTTTATGTGTATATTAACCATACCATGATCTTGTCATCACTCCCTATTTTCTACACATTTGGCTAAGGGTAAGTACACTATGAAGGATGTAAACCGGCCATTTGTAAAAAATTGTTTTTTTGTGTGCAGTTTTGGACTCTCAATGCTGTTGTTGTTTCGCAGGACCTGAAATGGCCTATGCCTGTGTGGAACTACATTGATGTTTGGAATAAAACACAGAGATTTTAGGTTAAACTGTGATAAATCCATAGTATCGGAAATTGGAGTTTTAAAAATATGGTTTCAGCAATATCCTCACTGATATAACATAGGGTAGTAGAAAAAAAGGTTGATTTCTACAATAGTAGTTATTTGGGCAAGTGGAAGAACAGCAAATAGGACTTCATGAAATACAAATCTTTTTGTGCTTACAGAATGAAAAACGACAGGCATCTGCTTAACAAATACAAATGTAAGAAGTGTTTATTTTCCTAAGATTCTCTTCTCCGTTGCTGCACATGTGGGCTGCTGAAGCACATGTGGCCGTAAGTCTTCCTGAATGCTGTGTTTGACATATAGAAATAATCACTTGTATAATACAAACACTTTCTGGCACCAGCTTGCTGTCTGTGTGAAGGTTCTGGATGAAAGACAAAGGATGCCTTCTGCAGTGAGGCTTTCCAGGTTTTCCAGTTGTTCTTGAGCAGAGCAGAAGAATCTGTGTCCGATTTTGTAGCTATGATTTGGGCAGTGATGATGAAAAACAGTGGAAAATGTGAGAAGTAAAATTCAGAATCATATGCCATTCTTAAACATTACTTGAATGTTTAATTGCACACTCAAGTAGATTGTGCAGTGTGTGTGTGTGTGTGTGTGTGTATGTGTGTGTGTGTGTTACAGAAAGAAAGAAAAAGAGAGAAGTGACATTTTATCATGCGATGCTGTCACATAAGTCTTTTGCTGTCACAAAAGATCACAAGTGTTTCCCGCTTGTTGTATTGTGCCCTACAGATCATTACTGTTTCACGATTTTGAAATCCCCATTCAAAAGTGTTCAAAAGTGTCTTCTCTGCCCAAGCATCACAATTGGGGTAAAATTTTTTGTGTTACTAAGAAAAGCTATTTCCTTTAAACATAACATTATGCATTTTGTCCAATATGTCACCTCAACTGTGAGGTATTGTATTATTAAATGCAAGGGTTCACATATTTTTTTTTACCAGCATGGATCATGAATGAGTAATCATTATGTTCAATGTACTTTTCAAGTCATGAAAAGTAATAGTTGTTGTGGTATTAGTTTAAACCAAATGTTTCTGTATGAGCAAATCATGCAGAAATCATTTCAAACGCTTCACAACGTTTGTCTTGCCATTGTAGTTATAAGGTAATCATTAATGTAATATAATTTATATATAATTTATAATATTATATAATAATGTTGAGTTAATGCGTTAATTTAGCGTGATTAATTATGGGAAAAGTAACACATTAAAATGATTAATGCGTTTAATACACCCTGCCCCGTCCTGCCGCAGACCTATATGTCAGCTTACATTGCATGCAGTTGCTTAGTGACCAGCATGATGCAAGGCAACTAATAAACTCTGCTTGGCCCTCTGAAAGGAAACGTTAAATTCAAATCACATCAAGATGGAAGCGCTGATAAGACCAAAGTCTTTTGTGCTATCTGCAATAAGGAATTTGCATACCATTGACGCAATTGTAGCCTGAACTCTACAGTTAGAACAACCCTGGCTGCTACAGTCAACACTCTCTGCCAAACCACACTGACGTCTACATCGGAAAAACTAACAAATGTGATAGCTAAATGGATTGCTGTGGATTGTAGGCCTGTTAATATGGTGGAAGACAGTTGGTTGAATTTGCATCCTCCGATACAACCTAAAAGTTTATGTATAATATATTCTATATAGAATCAAGTAAAATAATACAGTGCATCCGGAAAGTTTTCACAGCACTTCACTTTTCCCACATTTTGTTATGTTACAGCCTTATTCCAAAATGGATTAAATTCATTATTTTCTTCAAAATTCTACAAGTAATACCCCATAATGACAACATGAAAGAAGTTTGTTTGAAATCTTTGCAAATTTATTAAAAATAAAAAAACAAAAAAGCACATGTACATAAGTATTCACAGCCTTTGCTCAATACTATGTTGAAGCCCCTTTGGCACCAATTACAGCCTCAAGTCTTTTTCAGTATGATGCTACAATCTTGGCACACCTATTCTTGGGCAGTTTCTCCCATTCTTCTTTGCAGGACCTCTCAAGCGCCATCAGGTTGGATGGGGAGTGTCGGTGCACAGCCATTTTCAGATCTCTTCAGAGATGTTCAAATCGGGTTCAAGTCTGGGCTCTGGCTGGGCCACTCAAGGACATTCACAGAGTTGTCCTGTAGCCACTCCTTTGTTATCTTGGCTGTGTGCATAGGGTCGTTGTCCTGTTAGAAGATGAACCTTCGCTCCAGTCTGAGGTTCAGAGTGCTCTGGAGCAGGTGTTCATCAAGGATGTCTCTGTACATTACTGCATTAATCTTTTCCTCGATCCTGACTAGTCTTCCAGTTCCTGCCACTGATAAACATCCCCACAGCATGATGCTGCTACCACCATGCTTCACTGTAGGGATGGTATTGGCCAGGTGATGACTGGTGCCTGGTTTCCTCCAGACATAATACTTGCCATTCAGGCCAAAGAGTTTAATCTTTGGTCCGAGAGTCCTTCAGGTGCCTTTTGGCAAACTCCAGGTGGGCTGTCATGTGCCTTTTACGGAGGAGTGGCTTCCATGTGGCCACTCTACCATACAGGCCTGATTGGTGAGTGCTGCAGAGATGGTTGTTCTTCTGGAAGGTTCTCCTCTCTCCACAGAGACATGCTGGAGCTCTGTCAGAGTGACCATCGGGTTTTTGGTCACCTCCCTGACTAAGGCCCTTCTCCTCCGATCGCTCATTTTGGCTGGGCAGCTAGCTCTAGGAAGAGTCCTGGTGGTTCCAGACTTCTTCCATTTACGGATGATGAAGGCCACTGTGTTGATTGGGATCTTCAATGCTGCAGAAATGTTTCTGTACCCTTCCCCAGATCTGTGCCTTGATAAGGTCCTGTCTCGGAGGTCTACAGGCAATTCCTTGGAGTTCATGGCTTGCTTTGTGCTCTGACATGCATTGTTAAATGTGGGACCTTATATACACAGGTGTGTGCCTTTCCAAATCATGTCCAATCAACTGAATTTACCACAGGTGGACTCCAATCAAGTTGTAGAACCATCTCAAGGATGATCAGTGGAAACAGGATGCACCTGAGCTCAATTTTGAGTGTCATGGCAAAGGCTGTGAAAACTTAAGAACATGTGTTTTTTTTTTGTTTTTGTTTTTTAAATAAATTTGCAAAGATTTCAAACAAACTTCTTTCACGTTGTCATTATGGGGTGCTGCTTGTAGAATTTTGAGAAAAATAATGATTTTTTTTCCATTTTGGAATAAAGCTATAACATAACATAATGTGGAAAAAGTGAAGCGCTGTGAAAACTTTCCAGATGCACTGTATGTTTCTTTCTAAAGCTTTCTCATCTAACACAATAAAGACTTTAAGTGATCTTTTGGAGGTCAATTCTCAGCCAAAATGGATGTGTGATTAATTGAGAATAATTAATCGGCAATTCGTGTAATTAATTTGATTTAAAAAAAATATTTGGCAGTTTGTGTAAAGTTATCTCTAAAATAAAATGCAGTTTTCTCAAACATGCTGTATGTAAGCATGCTTTAACTCTTAAATGGCCATTCTTTCTGTTTTCTGGGAATTATGTAATAGGCAAACTCAGTGTCCTTGAGATATTAAGCAATATGAAGAACATCAGAGAATATACTGTGATCTTGAAATATAATGAAATAAATGGTTGTTGACCTTCATAAATCAAACATCATGAAAGCCAAACCACATAAACCCCTTTAAATAAAATAAAATATGAAAATACTGTATCACATTTGTAGATGTGATCAAGGTATGTAGCTTTCTGTTCACATTGTTTTGCTTTCTCTTTCCTGTGCACTGCTTTCTAGTTCCTGTCTTCCCACTTCCATCTCTGCACTGGTCATTGTCTCCACCAATCTCAGATCATTCCTCTTGTTATTGCCCGTTAGTCAGTGTACTCATAATCCTGAGATGTCTGTATGCTTTCTTAGAGTTCTATTCTAATAGTGTACAAGTATCTAGTGTTCTTAGTGCTCGTACTCCAGTGCTTTTTATGTGTTAACCTAAAAAAGAGGATGCTGAAAGACCTGGAGAGAATGAAGAAATGTTTTTTTATGTTCCTCCAATCGATTACCACTGAAAACCTAATGAAATGTTGGAAAGCCTTTTGGTGCATTTTTGTACAATTTCAACATGGGCCATAATCCTTCATGGAACAACATATATTTACTATTTGAATAGTCATTGGGTAGGATTTTCTAATATTGTTGGTGTGAGACAAAACTAATAAAATAAATTTTTGGATTATATTCTGAAAACTGTCATTGTGAAGGTTTAGTCTGCGGCACTGTGTATTGTTCCAGATACTAATTACCACATCAGCATGTGCACAATTCCTCTTTTCACACACTCCCTCAATTAGCTGATCGACGATGAATGAAGTCCGCTTAGCCCAAATGGTTTCATGTGTTAACAGGCACTAAATGTCATCAGCCATTATATTCACTGAGGACATGCTGTAATTAGCCATTCATCTTTTAAACAGAGACTGAAAAGAAGTTACTGCACGAAATGCCATGTTGCAGATACTTGAATAATCAAGAAGGCGTTTGGTGTTCACCCTATCACTGGGAGATCACATGCTTGGAGCCGTATGATCCTACAGCCAATGTCAAGTCAAGAAAACATAATTATCCCTGCTCTTTGTATAGTATACTCTTATATGTATAGTATATTACTGTTTATTGCTTCTTACAGTAGTTTTTTTAAATGTAAAAAACATTAAATTTTTTAATTAAACGTTTAATTTCATTATTTTTCAAAGCATCCTTTCAATAGCTTTTCAAAGAGCATTAATCCATTGCAGATTTTTTTATTATTATTATTTTTAAAATAAATCAGGTTTTTAAGCTTGCCATAAAGGTTCTCGGCGCATCTGGTTGACAGAAGTGAATTGGTACTGGGATCCTATGAGAAAAGTTGCCCAGGTCCACTGTGATTTAGACTACTAGTTTTTCTTATATTTTGGGAAATAGAATCAGCTAAATTTGCATGTAGAAAATATCATGGAAGGCATGAGCAGATCTCTAAACCTACTAAGGTCCCTAGTGATGTAGCTGAGGTTGAGGAACAGTTACAGCAAGAATGCACAGACAATGCTGACAGTGCTGGAATTTCTTTGTGTGTATCCCCTGCCCCCCACCCCCCCACCCCCACCCATTTTTCCCAGCATTTCTGGTGAAAGAGTGGTAAGGTGCTTATAATAAATCCTCCAATTTAGGTCACACCCACTGCAGGTTTAATATGAAACCAGATACAGCTATGTGGAGCACTAACCAGATACACACAGATACAAATACAGATACAGACAGTGGCATTGCACATCCCTAGTTGGCAGATCGTTTAGGCAAGATTAGAAATTAAATAAGATAAATAAATAGAAATAAATTTTCCATGTGGTTTTGGTGAAATACAGTCATGATTGCTTAAAGTAGAAGCATAAGAGTACGTTATAAGCAGAAAGAACTGAGTTACAGTGACATCTGACAGGTTTTCCCAGGCTGCCACACATTTTTTGGCTGTTGAATTGAAGTAAAGTCAATAATTATAATTTAGCCAGTGACTTTCACTTATTTTGCCACCCAGCTGTGTTTAGATTGTAATTGCCAGTCTGAAATTGTCATGAGGTTTGAGGAACAGAACAGCTGAAGTGAGTTTCCCAAAAGCATTGTTAAAGATCATCATTAAAGAGTAGAGTGAGGCTGCGTTCATGCCACGTCGGAATTACTGTGATTACTAGATGACAACATGGACTTTTTACTCGGAGCTGTTCACGTCCTCAAACTCAGAATTAAATGAATCTGAGAGATGATGTTGTTGACAACTGCAAAATGACATCAAACTGTATTGTCTTTTGTTTCTTTTCAGATTAATATTGCATTATTAACACATTAGTAATAATCAATTATACGAATGATTACACAGAAATATTGGGGTCGTCCATATATTACGTTATCAAATTTTCAGCAATTTTTAACCCCCCCCCATGTTATCTAACATCATCGTACCCTCCCCC
>JAFFST010052332.1:9857-19948 GCA_022414735.1 Noturus placidus
AAATTGCATTTTGTGTTTACTTGTGTTGTCCTTGACTATTGTTTAAATTGGTTTGATGTTCCGAAACACTTAAGTGTGACAAACATGCAAAGGAACAGGAAATGAGGAAGGGGGCAAACACTTTTTCACACCACTGTAGATGATGTAGTGAATGATACTAGTCTTGTGGCATCTTGAGAAAAGGTGTATGAAACCATTAGATTTCATATGGATTAATGAACATTTTAAATTGCAATTTAACCCATTGCAATTTTATAACCCAAATAATTGTATGTTTAGTAATTTAACTATAGTATATACATGTCCAGTTCATACTTATTTATGAGTCTCTCTTATTGAGTTTCTAAATAAATAAATATTGGATGCATCAGTTTTCTGTAAATATATTTCCAATGATGTTATTTAAATGAAATTTTCACCAGACATCAGAATTAATTTAAGAAATTCGGAAATATAAAGAATTCATTAAAGTCCTTAAATAAAGTTATGTGTAATTAAGTGGAGATATGACTATAAATATACGTTTACTATGCAAAGCTTATATATTAGAATGTTCATTTGTAACATGTAAAGGTCAAATTGGAATGAATATAGTTGGAATTAATATAGTATATTAAATGAAATTCACCGAATCTCATCTAAGACATGTGTAGTTGAGTTACTTGAGGTACTTACAAATTGATTTCATTCATATTCCTCTATTTTTGAATATGAACCTCTGATATGTAAAGTTCAGTAAAGGTCAATGCCCTGTTGCTTATGATTTTATTATTTATTTATTTATTTGATTTTTTTGTGTGTGTGTGTGTGTCCTTTCCTTTGCTAGATTATACCAAAAGACAATGAGACAAGATCATCACTGATGTATAGATACATCATCCACGAGGACTCGGTCCCAATAAACAACAACAATGTCATTCAGGAGGACACGTATGAGTGGGCTTTAAAGAGTTGGTCCCAGTGCTCACGACCTTGTGCTGGAGGTAATAACTTGCCCACCCATTTTTCTTACTACTAGCTATTTGTACAATTCCATTGTTGCTTTTACACTTAGAAACCCCATCCCCATCCCCTTATTCCGATTTAGCATCCCCAGTGGCTTTTCTTATGTAACGTTTTCTTGATTTAAGGATTCCAATACACAAAATATGGATGTCGTAAAAAGGGGGACAATAAGATGGTACACAGGAGCTACTGTGACATTAGTAAGAAGCCCAAACCCATCCGCAGGATGTGTAATCTCCAAGACTGTACACAACCACAGTGAGTAGATCTCATTTCCAGTCAGAAAAAAAAAATTATCTTGGTTTTTGACACCCAACATTACATTACAGTAAGTCACCAGAATATAAAATACTATTTCTCAGTACTTTGTCATAGTTTTACACTAATTATCCAGTGGTAATTGGCTACATAGGAGAATGTGAAAGTCTTCAAGCTTGCAAAGATCTCTTTGAGCCATGCTTAACTTTAAGGAATTTCCCATTTATATTCCCATTTAATTTCCCATTTATATTTGTTTTATTAATAGCTCTAAGCTATGAATGAAACACACATAAATAAACTATAATTAAAACCTTTAGGGATCATGCTGGTTGTCTCTACAGGGGAATCCTGAAACATTCCAAATATAAACCATACAATGTTGTGTTTTCCTTTCAGGCAGGATTTCAAATTAGAACCCTTATAGGACCCCTAGCTATACAAAGAACCTCTTGAAGATGTTTTTTATAAGATACATAAGGTGTTAGAGTGCAGCATAGTGTAGGTAGAGTGCCGATTATATAACTGAGAATTGCAGAGGAATTTGTTTAGAACAATTCCACAATGTTCAAATAAAGTTTTATTGAATTTATTGAATTTACATGGTCTTTGATTTATCTTATTTTGTCTATGTCGAATTGTTTGAGAGAGAGCCTATATTTGTAGTGAAATTAGACCGGAAAATGCTAAACAATTCATTTGTTACTTTTGCATGAGATCACTTAAAGAGTATTGAGATGTCATGGCTGAACAATTTTCCTCTATATATAAATTTATGCATTAGTATGTGTGGTTCTCCGCATTTTTCTTTTCTTTTTTTTTTTGCTTGATTACTGTAGAACCTAATTGTTGCTCTTGTAGATTACCTAACATGTTGCATATTAAGGTCAGACAATATTAATGGATAAGAAAAAAAAACCTACATTGTAAAATAGGCTCCTTGGATAAAATGCAGTTATGAAATAACAAACGTTTGGGAGAATACAACACTTTAAAACACTCATACCACGTAAATATTTCCTCTCTATTCCAATCTCTCCCTTTGGGTTCTGTGACAAATTTATCCCACCCACTAACTTCCCATATCTGCACTTCTCCTTGACTTTTCTTCCCTTTCCTATTCAGTGGTGGCTTGGTTTTCAAGCACAAAGTGTCAGAATACTCTAACTTCCTATCCTTCCCTTTCCTTCCACAATTGCTCTTTATACCATGAATGAAAATGAGTTCTGACCTTCAAAGCTATAGCCTTATAGCCTATTTTTTATATAAGAGAAACTACAGAAATTCTCAGCTAGTCTTTTGCCATCAACTGTACATATCCTAGGATCTTTGTACATGCTGTCTCATTTAATGAAAAGTCTGACATTAGACTATGGGGTGTGATTGTGTGCCACTTTATATCAGAATAAATGTCACGGCTTTCAATTTGACTTCGATTGTTCAGACAACTGCTTCCCCAGGTTTAAATTGCCAGTTTTATTACAACATTGTTCTGTGTATAACTCTATGTGCATGCAGTGTCTTCAGAAAGTAATTAGACCTCTTCAGTTTTTCTGCACTGCACTGTATTATAGATATAATTTTAACTTAGCCAAAAATTTTTATTTAATTATATATAAATATACACACAATAACCCAAAATGACAGTGATTTCTTTTCGGTTTGAATCTGAATACAAATATATATTTGGATCATTAAACAGATATAGATATTTAAACAGATACAGATATTTAGAAAAAAAATACAGATGCTTTTTTTTGGATATAGGCATCAGCATATTTTAATAAATACTTTGGAGGGTATATGAAATCCAATTTTTAATTTGGCTTTGACAGCAAGGTGGTTGAGCTATCAAATTTGTTTTGCAACACCAAAATTATGGCAATATTTTGTGTTAAATTTTATTATTTAATGACTGATGATATTTTTGGAAAGCATTTTATTTATATATGTGCAAATTTTATATAAATAGTTTATATAATATATGTATATTTACATAGTTGTTCAAACATATACTCAGAATAAAACTACCGTATTTTTCACCTTATAAGGTGCACCTAAAAGCCGTAAAATTTTCTCAAAAATCGGCCGTGCGCCTAATAATCCGTTGCGCCTTATGTGTGGACTGAGTTCCAAAATCTGTAAAAATGTTGTGTGACTTTGGTAAAGGCCCCGCGTGATTGACTGTCGGACCATTTCCCGCTGACACAGGGACGTAATGCGTACACTACGTACGCTGGCAGCGATTAACCAATCAGAGAACATTACGTAATACGTACAGTACATATGCTTACCTCCGCCACGCCTCTGGTAGGTATACTACTGGTATGCTGCAAAACAACATTTGTTAAATAAAGTTCAACTTAACTCACTGTTTTGCTTCCGTTACTTTTTTTTTTTTAGACCGTTGTCACGAAGTTGGAGGCAGTAAATAAGTGCAGGAGAACCGTCTTTATTTAAGAACAAACAAACATAAACAAGCACCGCTTAGCATCCCCGGCTAAGGCTAACTATACTGGCTTCCAACAAACAGGCATTTGGCACTCAGCCAGACCTTCAAACAAAGAACAATAACGCGCAATGTGCTCCTAGCCCCGAGGGGTTTAAATAAGTGCAGGAGAACCGTCTTTATTTAAGAACAAAACAAACAAACAAGCACCGCTTAGCATCCCCGGCTAAGGCTAACCATACTGGCTTCAAACAGACAGGCATTCGGCAAGCACTCAGACAGACCTTCAAACAAAGCACAATATCTAAAATATATCCCAATGTTCCCGACATGTGTGAAAAATGTAATCTTTCACTGTGTAACCTGAGTCATATGTTTGCACTCTGTCCCAAACTACAGAACATTTGGAACTCCTTTTTTAGGACTATGTCCGACATTCTTAGAATCAATTTGGAGGTTTGTCCTCTAATTGCCATCTTTGGTGTTTCATCTCAGTGTCAGCTTCTGAACCTTAGACAAAGTAGTGTTGTAGCCTTTGCATCATTGCTTGCTCAGTGCAGAATATTGTTGTCTTGGACCTCTCCACAACCCCCCTCTATATCAATCTGGCTTAAAGATCTAATGTTCTTTTTGAATCTGGAAAAAATCAAGTACAACATCAGAGGTAGCAGAGATTCATTTTTGGGAAAATGGCACCAGTTTATTACCTACTTCAAGGATGTACGCACCCTGGAGGTAGATTAAGGAGAGGTGGATGGTCAATACTCTATCCATCTTACCCCCCCTCCTTCCCTTTTTTTTTTATTATTTTTTTTTTTTATTTTTTATTTTTTTTGATTCTGTATGGATTTATGAAAATAATACAAAACATATGTAATTGAATCACATGTACATGAATCATAAATGAATCATATGTAAACATTCCTGGGTGGGGTGGGAGGGGCTGTTATTGGGGTAAAAAAAAAATATTGATTCTGTATTGATATATTTTGTTGTACTCTGAAAAGTGTATGAGAATCAATAAAAAATATAAATCCAAGCACAATAACACGCAATGTGCTCTTAGCCCCAAGGGGTTTAAATACCCAACATAATCAAACCAAATGCAACACAGCTGGGATATCATCACCGAATCCAAAAAAATTAGTCACGTGTCTAGAGTTAGTTCATGCTGGGGTGCCATCTGCTGGCCGAGGCGTAACAACCGTATGTTTTAGCATGCACCTTATAACACGGTGCGCCTTATGTATTGGTCAAGTACAGAAATAGACCCCGTAATTGAGACTGCGCCTTATAATCCGGTATAATCCAGTAAAATACGGTACCCATTTCAAAAAAGTGACTTTGCCAAACCCTTAAAAGTGTAATTGGAAGAAGTCAGCTTTCAGATCAGGTATATTAGCTAAGGACAAATATTAATTAAATTTAGAAATCTTTCATGAAAAATAGGGAAACCCTTCAGCATTTTTTACTACAGCATATGGCATTATAATCAAACTGCACTAATCTCATTCTGGAACAGAACACTGGACCTTTTGTATGCAAATGCTAAAGAAGTATACAAAGCCTCTGCCCTGCTGCCACTTGGTAGATCACACTTTGTGGAGTCTGGACACATTAGACCAAATCTACATTTTTAATTGTCTGGAAGGCACTATGGTAAAGGCTTTTTGTTGAAATGTATTTCTTATTTTGATTTGTTTAACACTTAAAACTGAAGCCAACTGTGAGCTGAAAGTATAAATACTGCAGAGAAAATCTGATGATACACTGACAATATCCATTCTCAAGTGGTGAGCTCATTATTCCTCTCTACTAGAATACAGAAAATCAACACATTCAAAGATTTGTATCTGCCTGGTAGCACTTTAATTATAAAAAGGTCCTCCTCACATAACTGGTGTAACTCAGTCAGGTTTGTGGGCTTCCTTGCTCATTCAATCTATAAATTTCTATAGTGTGTATGTCAGTGCTTTGTGATGGCTACTCCAATACTTTAACTTTGCTGTCGTTAAGCCATTTTGTTACAACTTTGGAGCTATGTTTAGGATCATTTTCCTTCTGCAAGATCCAGTTGTGACCAAGTTTAAGCTTTCTGTCTGATGTCTTGAGATGTTGTATCAGTATTTCTGGGTAATCCTCCTTGCTGATGATACCATCTATTTTCTAAAGTACACCAGTCCCTTTTCCAGCAAAACATCACACAACATGATGCTTCCACCCCATGCTTCACAATTGGGATGGTGTTCTTCGAATCAAGTCCTCACATTTTCCCCTGAAAATAGCGCTGATCGTTATGGCCAACCATCGTGATGATCACCTGCAAATTTCAGTCTGGATATTTTAGGTCAATTGGGCTTCGTCATTGCACAACAGCCATGGCAATGTAGGACTCACTTAATGGTGGATGTACCTGATGTATTCAACTTCTTTACCAGTTCCTTTGTTGTTGTCTTAGGGGTCGATTGGACCTTTTCAGACCAAAAGTTCATTCATCCCTGGGAGTTAATTTG
Source organism: Noturus placidus (assembly GCA_022414735.1). Lineage (NCBI taxonomy): Eukaryota > Metazoa > Chordata > Actinopteri > Siluriformes > Ictaluridae > Noturus > Noturus placidus. The sequence continues at coordinate 16,083 of JAFFST010052332.1, forward strand.
TGTGTTCTTCCTGATTGATGCAGTGTGGTCCCAAGATTTTTATATTTGCATACAACTGCTTGTACAGATGCTTGTGGTACATTCAGTTTCTAATGAGGAGGAGTCTGATTACTTGGATTTTCTGATTTTATCAAGGGCAAAATGGCACAGGCCCCTGAAGTGCCCTCTCAATTAACTTCTATTTATGACAATTGGCCAGTCAGATGCTTCTTAAAATCATTACATCAATTTCTGGAATATAAAATATAATCTGTCTGCCTCTGTGATATGGCTGTCTTCTTCCCTGCAGTCTTCACTCTATTGTTTCTGTGGATAAGCATATAAGCATGGCTAATGCAGTCGAGTGGAAAGTTAGGAGTCTTTTTACACTCCTTTAGATTATCACTTTAGGAACATTACATTACAGAGCATTACATTACATGCCTACAGATTATTACCATAGTAGCATTACATTGCATGTGCCCTCCATTCAATTGCATTTGCGGTAGTACTCTTCATGAAGTCAAAGTCTGTTCATGTGCACATGATTTTAAGATTTTTGCAATTAATAAACCGCCCACAGGTAGGAATGATTGTGGAACATTTTATATTTTGAATACTTTGATGAACATCATTATACATAAGGTGCCTGGTCATTGAATCCTTATATCTTGCTGGGGGGCTACCTGCTGTTAGAATGGTTTATCAAAATCAATAGTTTAAAATAATCATAAGAAAATTGGCAAAAAATGAATTGTTAGGAAAAGCCAAAATATTATTACAAACACTATTCTTCTGCTTGTTTTTCAAAGGTGGATAGCTGAGGAATGGGAGCACTGCACCAAAACATGCGGAAACCTTGGTTACCAGATCCGCACCGTGCAATGTGTTCAGTTCCTGCATGAGGGCACAAATCGTTCCATCCACAGCAAATATTGCAGCGGAGAGAAACCTAAGACCAGACGTCCCTGCAACAGAGTGCCCTGCCCTGCAAATTGGAGGATTGGAGCCTGGACTGAGGTGTGCCTTTTTATCTACACAAAGATATGTCATTTCCGTATTTACCAGTTTTCTCCAACCTTTTATGAATCTACGTCTGTGTGATGTGAGTTCATTACTGGCCTTGCAGTTTAAAGATAACACACACAGTTCTTTATTTTGTGTTAGTGATTTCAGCTTAGATATAGTAAGCTGCTCGGATAAATGGACTTCAGTTATATTAACAAGCTGAAAGCCAAGTCACACAGTTATTGGCTTTCTTTTGCTGATTAGGGCAAGTAGTTAGGCCAAGTAAACATACACAATGATGAAAGAATATGTGAAGAGGTCACAACATCAACAAGTGTGCATGCATGTTTGACCATTTTTGAAAAGGACTTATTTGGTTTCCTGATTGGTAAAATAATTAAGGATTTTGAATAAGCTAGCCAGGTCAAGTATTTCTTGTTTTTAAAGCATTGAAATTAGTGTGGCATGTTTTGGAAAGGTCCTTAAAATATAGAGAAATGTCCTATAAATAAAATTGATTTTCTGACTAAGGAATCTAGTTGCATGTATATGCAAGAAACCCTTAAAAGTCACATGTTTACCTTTTGATTTAAATAATATATCTGGACTCAGTCCTCATTTCTACAGCTGAATCAACTTTGAGCCTTAAAGAGATGTCAGAACAATGCGTTTTGTTTCAGCTCAGAGAGTACTCATTTTCTCATATTGATTTTGGCCACAAACTGAAAGGAGTAATGTGTCTGCCAATGAGCATCCTGCTCAACAATGCACCACTAGCCAGTTATTTTGTTTTGAGGACATTAGAGCATCTGTTCTTTTCTGACATTTGATTCTCTACTGTAAAAATAATTGGCTGCCAGCTTTTACCTCTTGATCTTTTTGACTTGTATGGCTCTGGGATGAGACAGAGAGTATTTCTCCTTTCAGCACTGTATCCCATCAACTCTGGGAACTAGATATTTCCTGTACAAATTCATTCACAAGCACATTACACTTACAAACCTTTTAAACCTTCCAACATCTTTTTAATGTCTCTCTCTTCTAAGAGCAATAACATGGTGGCATTTAGCTCTACACACAATGGCTAAACTTATATTATATATACTGTGCACACCCTGTACTAACAACTGTGAAAATCCACTGTAACTCTCTAAAACCTCCAAAACACAGATCTATATATTTAAGATTAAATTACCGAATTTATATGACCGCCTATACCAATTCAAATCTATTGGATATTATGTATAAACAAATCAAGTTTCTGATTGTGATTGTAATTCACTCTGCCAGTGCTCAGTGACCTGTGGCGAAGGAGTGGCACACCGCCAGGTCACATGCCGCATCATCGATCAATGTGCCGGTGAGAAACCGGACTCACAGCGGCCATGTCGCCCAGGACCCTGCAATGGTAAGCCAAACCATTGCACATTAATAACAATGAAAGAAAGAGAGGTACAGGGTGGATGTATGAATGCATGGATAGAAGGATGAATGGAAGGATATATACAGTATACACAAGTGCATACAAATAAGTTACAAAAAGTAGAACATACCATAAAAAACTAGAAATAGAAATAAAAACTAGAAATAAATATATTTTCTAAAGATTGCAATTTAATACAGTGTAATTTTGTATTTTCTGACCATTGTAAAGTAGTTACAGAAGATGATTATGACACTAAACATCTATTATATTAAACATCATTTTAGCTAAAAGTTTATTTAGTATAGAGTTTAATCAACATTCACCAACTCCCATCAGTGAAGAGTTAAATTCCGTATTTTCCGCACTATAAGGCGCACAGGATTATAAGGCGCAGTCTCAATTACGGGGTCTATTTCTGTACTTGACCAATACATAAGGTGCACTGTGTTATAAGGCGCATACGGTTGTTACGCCAACCAAAGTCGCACAACATTTTTACAGATTTTGGAACTCAGTCCACACATAAGGCGCACCGGATTATTAGGCGCACAGCCAATTTTTGAGAAAATTTAAGGCTTTTAGGTGCGCCTTATAGTGCGGAAAATACGGTAATACAAAACTGTAAAGTGTAGTATAAATAAAATGCAATCAGTTTTTCATTTACACCAAAAGCAATGTTGCCTTTACCCTGCCAGACTGGTAGCAGTGTTGTGCCACAAGGGAAAATGTTTTCAAGGTTAAGGGGTTTGCTTTAGAATAGTGTTTTTTTTTTTTTTTTTTATTTTAAACTTCTTTCTACTCTACAGTGCTAGAGAACATTTAACATGGTTGCTCACTGATGAACCTTTATAATAATAATAATAATAATAATAAACTTTATTTTTATATAGCACCTTTAAAGCAGGTTCTCAAGGCACTTTAGACAATAAGAACATGTCAAGAAAATAATAATAATTAAAAAAACACAGATAAAAACACAAAACAAACAAAAAACAGACTTCAATATAAAATAGTTAAAGCCATTAAGAAAATGCTAACCTAAAAATTTTTTTTCTTACAATTATTGTGCTGTAACATCTGGTTATACAGTGGTGTGAAAAAGTGTTTGCCCCCTTCCTCATTTCCTGTTCCTTTGCATGTTTGTCACACTTAAGTGTTTCGGAACATCAAACCAATTTAAACAATAGTCAAGGACAACACAAGTAAACACAAAATGCAATTTGTAAATGAAGGTGTTTATTATTAAAGGTGAAAAAAAAATCCAAACCATCATGGCCCTGTGTGAAAAAGTGATTGCCCCACATACTTAACTGTGGTTGTCCACACCTGAGTTCAATTTCTCTAGCCACACCCAGGCCTGATTACTTCCACACCTGTTCACAATCAAGGCATCACTTAAATAGGAGCTGCTTGACACAGTAAGGTCCACCAAAGGATCCTTAAAAGCTACACA
>JAFFST010052332.1:27757-41539 GCA_022414735.1 Noturus placidus
CCAACCCCACGATTAGTGGATTAGTGGACAACCCACTCTACCGACTGAGCCACAGCCGCCCTAACATAGAGATTGATGTATTTATCACCCTTCCTTAAAGTCTGATCAGAAATTCCATTACTTATCTGCCTAACCTCTTGTGCCCATTTATGTTCCCAACTGATCAGTTATGACTCACAACAGCTTTTCTTAAAAGCACCATGTAATTGTATTTTCAATACAAATCAGCAACAGCACATGGGTGGCAAGGTACGATAATGATGTCTTAAAATTGATCTACAGTATAAATAAGAAACCAAGATAAATCATCAACCAAACAAATTCAAGTGAAAAATAAATTGAAATGTTTTAGTAAATAGTATTTATGTTAAAGAAAAAAGCTTGATTCATGATATATGTTGTTTGTCTCTTTGTGCTAGCTTGTGAATCAATAAAAGTGTTAATCACAAAAAAAGGATAAGCCAACATGAAGCTCAGAGAGCTGTCTATGGGAGAAAAGCAAGCTATGTTTATACAAATGGATACAGACAGTTCTATGCTTTATATTGTTTAAGACATCTAGGTGTAAATACCAGGAAATAAAAGCTGAAATCCTAAAAAAAAAAAAAGCTGCAAATTCTTTTTCAAAGTAGTATGAGTTAGATGTCTGTAAAGGTTTAGGTGGGCAAATAGATTATTACTTATAATTCAGGATATGATTAATCAGTATTTTATTTTTTACAAAACAACAAAAATACAAATCTGCAACAATAAAGAAAAAACTGCTGTTAAGTTCCACAAATCAAATTGTAAATTATCTTTTCCTGTCACTTACATTATAGCAGCTATAAGCAGTTTCCCCTTAATCAGCCTATCTTTTTCCTCTCTTTTGAAGGTTATAAGACAAAAAAAATGCAGTTTGTCCTGTTAATAAGTAAGCACAAAATTCAGAATCCTCTGTCCTGAAGACTTTGAAACCATACTTACTATAAGGCACTGACACCTGAGAATCCTTCCATAAATGGTAAAAAAAAAAAAGTGTCCAAACTTCACTGTCATACCTATTTCTTTGTTAAATACCATTTAAAAATATCCTATTTTAGCCTTCGATTATGTGGTGCATCCACCATACAAGTCCATGTGAATGAGCTGTTACTATAGAAACTATACCATTTTAGAATGTGTGCAACAATTTAAATTACAGTAGTTTTTTTTACAGGCTCTGAGAGCAGAGCTACAATAGAAAAATCTATTCTATTCTAATGCAATATGAAATTATAATGGGACATTGCATATAACATATTACATTTATAATAAATACTATAAGGTAATAGAACAGACAGTAACATTCTGTAATGCTGAGCAGGAAATCAAGGTGTGTAAATGTCTATATGAGTTCCAGTTTACGTAAACATGATATGAGCAGAGCAAAAGGAACGATAATGTACTTTGCATGGCACTCTAGCAGCTAAACCCATACAATGATAGCTTAGTTGTGCCTCCACTTGGCTAGCGACACCAAATGAGCCAAGTTAGAAAAGTTTTATATGGTAGTTCTACAAACAGTGACAATACCCGAGGCAAGTTTTATGATAAATCCAACTTTTTCTCACCATGTCATATATTGACACGCGCTTAAATTACTGAAAGAACTAAGAGTTTCACTTTGTAGTGCATTTTTGTAGGTTTAAAAGTAAAATAATTAGTAATCTGATTACTTTTTACATGCCGTAATTTTAAAGTAGTAATTAATAATCCGCAGTAGACTACTTTTTTGAGTAATTTACCCAGCACTTGTAGTAACACTCCAATCATATCAGGTTACATCACTCCACCCTGTTGGTGAGCACCATTATGTTTAGTTCCGTACTTATTTAATGTTTTTTCCCCATAAACATTTTCAAACATTTTACACTGAACTGAAGTATGTCACATCACCAACCAATTTAATCCTCATGTTTAATTCACATACTATACACATCCATCCATCCATTTTCTATACCGCTTATCCTACAGGGTCAAAGCAAACCTGGAGCCTATGCATGGGAGTATTGGGAACAAGGCGGGGTACACTCAGGACAGGGTGCCAATCTATTTCAGGGCACAATCACATACACACTCACACACTCTTTCATACACTATAGACACTTTTGACATGCATGTCTTTGGACTGGGGGAGGAAACCGGAGTACCCAGAGGAAACCCCCGTATCACGGAGAGAACATGCACACTTCGGACACACAGGGCTGTGGCAGAAATCAAACCCAAAACCCTGGAAGTGTGAAGTGAACGTGCTAACCACTAAGCTACCGTGTGCCCACATACGGTACATATAAAACGAAAGGTTTTGCTCAGCAGTATATGCAAATAAGAGGTCAGATTTATTTATTTTTATCTGGTTAATAAATAAAAAGGCCTTTCAGACACAGCATTATTGACAGGCATACATACCCATCCATCTCTTTTCCCATAAGCTATTTCTTCCTGGTGCCAATTAATACAGCAATCTCTCTAACATATTTTCTCTATTCAGGCTTTCCTTGCTTTTCATTTCCATTTCACCGCTATTTTTTGTTTCATTTTATGAAACAAGTAAAGGTAATTATCACAAGAATATGCCATTTTTAGAATGCAATTTTTAAACAAGATGTAGTTTATAAAGCTAAACAATATAAGACAAGATAAGACTTCATTAAACCCATTGGGAAATGTATCCAACAGTTGCTCTTACATACACAGAAACAGAAGAAACATAAAATTATTACAATCAGACATTAAGTCAGACAGTAAATCACAAGACTGCTGGTTCATGTTTTAATTGTATACTGCCTCCAATTGTTTAGATGTCCCACACATATGCATTTCAACAATGAGAATCAATCAGTCACTCACTCAGTCTGTCCATAAGTTAGTTCATTAGTAAGTCATTCTGTCATTTAGTCAGCCAGTCAGCATAATTGCTTTTAGTAAACTAGCTCGTTTGGCAAACTGGGAAAAGAGAAAATAGAATGGAGTCTGATCGAGATTGAGAGGAATAACTTCCTATGACCTTCTGTGGAGCACCTTGTTGGTCTCATCCTCCCACTGAAGTCGCTTCTATACTCTTCTAATGTAGTGGGTGAGAGCCATTGCTCAGGATGCCTAGTAGTTTGTGCAGCATCCTTCTCTTTGACACCTTCTCTAAGGAGTCAAGGTCCACCTCAATAAAAGATTAGCTCTTTTTGATGATCTTATTCACTCTGTTTGCATCCCAGATATTTGTAGACCTTATCCACCTCCATATTAACACCTTTACTTGAAAGGCTATACAACACGTATACACTTGTATATAAAAATCTGCATATTGCACTTACAAATGTATACATATTGTACTTTTTTATGTTTTCAGATAAAACTGATTTAAGGTCATAAAACAATTCTCATTACTCAAACACATTTTACAAGCACAAAAAAAAATGAACAAAAAAAAACCACAGCTTAAAAATAGTTTATATAGTCTATCAAATTAATACAAAATCACAAGTGATCGCAAATTATAGATTTGAGATACTAGTCTGATTCCTCCAGGTTCATACCATGGAGTGTGCTTAAATTCTGGCTTTGGGCAATTCCTCATAACTGAATGAATCTACTTTTTAGCAAAATCAGATTTTGAATTCAATATAGGGCAAGATATGGCATAAACAACCAATACATCTAAACATAATTACAAAGCTTGTTAGTAATGACAGTTAAGGTCATATGCATATTTCATAAACAACATATGTAAAAAGCGTGTGTAGGCTGTGTGCTGGATTTCATTATTAGCAGTGGATGAACTTTTTGATTTCTACTTTTCTTAGATTTCTCTGTGATACAAATGTTGAGACCAAATTCCGCCTCCTCAAGTTAGCCATCATGATCACTTCCAACTTTAAGTCACGATGTAATTTGCACCCACTGTTCTCTGAAGACACAAAGCAAAGGATGAGTAATTGCTGGTGAGTGTGCTGTGTGCACACCAGCACTAGCAGAACTAAAGAAAAGAGGCAGGGCACTCACTGGCTGTCTGTTTCAGCTGGCTGGCATCCAAAATCATTATCAAAATTCGAGCTCTATTGTCAAGGATTAACTTTCTTAGTCACAAGACTATTTTTGTGTGGATCGAATCAATCTCAAGAGTGTTGATCCAAAATGAAAAGAAAACGTTTGCTATCCGCATATCACTCAAAGCACACCAGACCAAAGATGACTTTGATCTCAAGCTACAATGCAGCTTATAAGGACCAAAATATCTTGGTGTCACTGGTAATTTTCCAAAGGAGTGTGATGAGTAAATAATGCAGACTACATCCCATTTTGTTTCTGACCTCCTGTCTGGTTTTCTGATGTATTCCAACAATCTGCTGTCATAAACATGCACCTGGATAACCTGTCATGAAAGGAAAAAAAAAACCTTTTCATTTTCAATGAAAACCTTATCATTTACAAGGTGAGATCCAGTGCTAGACTAAACTTTTGTTTCATTTGTGTGTTTGTCTCTCTCTCTTAATGAATGTCATAGTTAAACGAGTTTTTTCTGTTGACATTCAATTTTATTTGCTTTGCGCAGGCCCTGTCACTTTTTTCCATCCAGGGAGCTTTGGCATGCTGTAATTGTGGCAGATAAGCAGCAGCCGTTTGTTACTTTCTTGGAAGAAAAGCAGAGTGGTTTAAAAACACCCACTATTCAGTGAGCTTTACTATCCAGTACGCTTGAATTCCTTTAATAACAAGCCTGACACCCCCTCCCTTCTCTAGGCAATCAACACAGATCTGAGACTGGGAAGTTTGGGGCTGGGACATTTATTTTGTCTATGACAATTTGTTTCAGAGGTGCAGAATGACTCAGCATGACTCCACATGCCGAAGTGTCCTTGGCGAGTTAGTGCCTTGAATGGCATCTCTGTTACCATTGGTGTGTGAGTGAGTGTGTATGTGAATGAGTGAGTGAGTAAAGCACTTTGGATAAAAACACTTATATATAAGTGCACCATTTAATTCATTTTAAGATTCAGTCATTCAAATAAAGAAGCACAAAGAGAAAGATAACTACGGTTGTCTGCTAGATGGGATTAAGTACCGTATTTTCCGCACCGGATTATAAGGCGCAGTCTCAATTACGGGGTCTATTTCTGTACTTGACCAATACATAAGGCGCACCGTGTTATAAGGCGCATACGGTTGTTGCACCAACCAAAGTCGCACAACATTTTTACAGATTTTGAAACTCAGTCCACATATAAGGCGCACCGGATTATTAGGCGCACGGCCGATTTTTGAGAAGATTTAAGGCTTTTAGGTGCGCCTTATAGTGCGGAAAATACGGTAATTAATTTTCCACCTACCATATGCATGCTAAACAACAATTAGAATTATAGGAACAGCAAATGATTAACAAAAGCAGCTTGGTTTATGTCAACAAGCTTCAACTTTTTTTAAAAAAAAATTGGACGTATTTTGAATGCTCAATGTGGCAGCATTAACTGTTAGCTGTTAGCCTCTAACTCAAGTTATTGCCAAACTACATATAAACTTACCACTTAGAAATGCCATGTTCTTGTCGTGCTTGCGATGGTGGTTCGAGATGTATCACCATCGGACTCGGGCTCAAATTGATAAGGTATCAAATTGATACCTTCAACATTATTACTGAGCTGAAATTTAGATCTGGTAATGGCCGTTTCCTTTCCAACACATGCTGTGAGTGGTAGACCAATCACAACAGACTGGGACATCTGACCAATAGGAGTAGAGTAGGCTCTCTGAAAGGAGGAGTTTAGAGTGAATGGATCCTTGATTGAGTTGTTTGTTATGCTGAGAAAAAGAGGTGATGCTGCAATGTAAATTATGAAAAATCTAAAGGGTTTTTTTAATTTATTTTTTTATTTTACTTTGGGTGCATGTAAACCAATCGTATGAGACTTCAAAAATAGGCATGTTTATAATAGCATAATATGTGCACTATAATAAACAGGAATTTAGCAACAGAACTGAGTGAAGTAATCAGCGATATTTTCCCCATCAATGTTGGTGAACAGAGATCAGTTGAGTGAAGTGACTTTTACCTGAAGAGATGAATTGGTTGGAAAAGGCAGAAAAAGTACGTTTTACTAAAAAGAAACAGCTGGAGGTTAATTGGACACAGGTCAGTAATATGACTGGGTATATATATAAAAAAAGTATCTTGAAAGTAAAGATGGTCAGAGGTTGTTTGTTATTCAAGATTCCCTATACATTCATTTGGTTCCATGTGTAATGTGAGGGAAATTATTCATTTTTACTTTGTAATAGTTTTGTTCTTGTTCTGTTTCATTCTCATCAAAGGATAACGCCTAAGAAGGCCATATCACATGTCACTGAGATCAATGCAGAATGTTTATCTACTATACAGTGACACAAACATGTTCTTCTGTTCAAGGTTCGTCTGCACATCTTCTAAGACCCTTAAACAAAGCCTGTTTGAACTGCCTCAAACCGCTTCTTATAGGTACACAGAAGTGTGTCAAGCTCTGCATTTCATATATAGTAGTTGTTCAGCACAAGTGCCTCAGAGTGCTCTCATTATTCTATCCTGCTTTACGCTATCCTGTATTAACCATCTTTTTGTAATAAACCTTTTTCACCTCAGAGGACGAGTCTGCGAGTGTTGTCTAATTTCCACGACAGTAATTATATTGTACATATGTAAATGAAATGTGCACATTGCTATGTGGCATTTTCATTAATTACTTATGCTTAATTTCTCTCACTAACGTCCTTTAGCAGACCTAATATAGATGTGTTCAAAATTGGTAACATGTTACATATCTTGCGCGTTAGATTACTGCACATTGTCCTGCATGGTGATCAGAAGAGAACAGTTGATTTTTCATAATGTTTTAGTGACCAATGCAAAAATAATAAGTAACCTGTGTTATAAAATAACATGCTGCTCTGTATACATTGGCTAATTGTTACATGAAAGTCTGTTGCATGACTATTAAAAGTAAATAAAGGGTCATTATAATCCTAGGTTTGTGGTTATTTTCCTCAAGCAAGTGAAGTTAGTGTTTTTCTCTGATTAAGGCAAAGTCCAGAAAAGTTTAATTTTATGACTAACTTGGAGTATAAAAACATTCCACTGAGGAATAGGCACAGTTTGCTATTTTATCCAATACTCTGGAATCTTCTTCGTGGTTGCTTTTTGTGAACTCTTCATTCAGTTGTTTGTGTTTTCAGTTTAGGAAGAATGTGTTTCATCATTATTATATGTTGTGCAAAAATCCAGGTAATTACAAAAGGTTCAAAACCCTTTTTTTTTGGCAACTGCAATGCCTCATGACTATTTATGTTAATGAACAGGTGAAGGACAAACGATTGAGATACACTAGATAAGCAAAAGTATTCCAATTCATGATTAGGGATGAAACGCTTACCGGTTTCACAATAAACCACAATAAAATTACCACACAGTTAGTATTGTCGTGTCACATTTAATTATCATTAAAACCGTGCAAGATTTTTGTGATTTGTAAAACTTGCAGTAAATGAGGTCCACACACATAGCATGAGTCTGACGCAGATTCAGCTTTTTTAAGCGTGAAAACGGGTGCTACAATTAAAAACTGAATGTGTGTGCTAAATTTAGCATGAGCCAAATGAGTCAGAGTCGCAACACAGATCAGCAGAAGTCAGATTTCAGAAGTGAGACGAGCTGACTAACAAGACGATGGCGGAAGATTTGGTTTAATATGAGCGAGTTTGTCATTGTACTGTTTTGTTGTTGTTTTGTGTTTCATTAAGAATAATAATGAACCCACCATTCAAGCAATTGTCGTCAATTCGAAAGATAAAAAGAAAAAATGTGTGCGGCCACACGGGCATTCATAAGCGATTTAAAAGCGAGGATGGAAAGAGGGAAAAGCACCAACAAAGCGCCGAAGACCAATTTCACTGCAACTTTCTTCTGGCAAGCTTCACAGACCTTACCATCTCCTATAAAGTTTATCCAAAATATGACCACATTACTTCGGATTTGGTCCTCTTAGAAGGTCGGAAAATCTCCAGAGCGCTGTCACTGCCTTCCGCCATGTTCTCTAACTGAACTATATGATTGCAGCAAGCCTTGTGACAACTGTCCATCACTTTATAGTCAAATTTAAAACCTGTTTAAATTTTTTCGGTGTGTATCAGTACTTTTTGTACATTTTCAGCACATTTTAACAACACCGTGATAATACTGATAACATTGATAGTTTTGGTCACAATAATTGTGATATGAAATTTTCATACCATTACATCTCTATTCGTTATACAGTGACATTCAAAAAAGTTGTGGATATGCCACAGTGCAACCTTGACTTTTCCTACCAATTATAGACCAATTTCCAACCTTCAATTCTTAGCTAAAGTGATGTCTCAGTGAAAATAATATTTTCAGTCTGAAGTTTGTGCACATCAGTTATTTGAGTGTCTGTTGAGAGTTGTCAGTGGCCTCCTGCTGAGACTGAGGGTTCACTTTCCTTTCTCCTTAATCTCACTGTGGCTTAAGCATGATGTATTCTTTTCCCCAATTTTCCCTCTACATGTATTTCAGGTGTCACCCTAAAACATTTTAGTCATATCGTTTCAATAGAATACTTCAAGAAAATATAAATCATCACTGCCCCTGGCAAAAATTTTAGGTCAACGTTTTTGACCAAAAACTTTGGAAAGATTTGTACTTTTTGAATTACACATAGACAAAAGTCTTGCTAGTATTGCTGAATACGCTTTTAAATACATCTCTGAAATATTCCCAGGTACTAGAGTACTAACACTCTGCTTAAATCACACCTGTGCCCTATATGTTGCATTGATTGAGTCTAATGTAGCTCCACTGGCAGCACACTGCTTGCAGTCTAGCAGTACTCCATGCCATCCTTTCCTTAATGGCAAGTTGTTTAATCCCAGGACCCCAAACAGTAGAATGGTCTACTCCAATCATCCCATGACTTCACCGCTTTTGCTTCTCAGCTGGTCACTTTTCTGACACAATATTAGTTTTATTTTTGTACTCCAAAGGTGTTTTATCCCTTGTTACTGTGTACATGTTGCAAATCATAATTGGGTGTTAGAAATGCTACAGTAGGTCCACTTACCATATGGCTGCCTCTCTCCATATAACTTTAATTACAAATTGTAGTCCATTTGTTTCCAAATTTGCAGTTGCATGTGATCTACCTGTGCCACCACAACACCATATAACATATAACTACCATGTCACTGCATTGCTAAAAAAAAAAAAAAAAAAAAAGCTCTAACACCCAAATAAGATCTGTTGATTGGTGATCCTTATGGAGGTTCTGACCATTAAGGAAAAGAAAAAAGGAACACTAAAATCGAACACATAAAATTAATAAAATAAATATTTTTGCATAAAGCACACCTTTTGCTGCTATGTGGGATCCATCTTGAAGTAAATAAACTTTGAATTAGCCGCTGTTGGTTACGCTTTTGTGACTGATAGGAGATGTAATTACTTATGGATTTCAGCTGGTTCCTTGCCTATCTTGCCTTGGAGAACTGCTTTTTCTTAGCGTGTTCAATACTTTTTTCATGTGTCATTCCGCTTTATTGGTGCCTTTCATCTTATTTAGAAGACACTGGTTTACTTGTTCCCATTAATATGCCATTCACGGCATTTAAACACCAAGCCTTTCCATGTCAGCTCATTGTCTTAGTAGCTTTGTGGTGTGAATCCATGAATGCGCTGCGTGTGTATGTGTTTTGTTCATCTGCTTTGTTAATTAAATGCTACTGTGGGTTGGCACATTTTGACCTGAGCTTTGTAGAAGAGGTGAGTTGCTTATGTGTCAAAATTTCTCATTGCAACATTTCTTGAGCTTTGATGGAGGTGTTTCTGCAGTATAAGATGGTGACCTATTTCTGTGCAGTGCTGGCAAAGATAAAAAAAAAAAAAGCTATAATCTCGTAATATCAATGATTTTTAATTTAGAATCTTGTAAAACCATGATGCTATATCATCAAATCCAGAGCTGCCTGACTTTGCTTTAGAGATCTTCCCACCTACAGGCTTCAACAGTAAGCTAACATGCATAATGCAGTCATGTAAAGTGTACAGGAGACGGCCAAGTCTAAGAGCATCGGGCTGGAACTAAACTCTGTAGGGTTGTAGCCACAACATAATGAGCAGGGCTATATGGTAGTCCTAGGTGTGAATGTGTGTGCACATTAGAGGTGTAATACAGTGTCATTATCTGTGTCTGTTTACTGCTCAAAAAAGTCATATCCATCCATCCATCTTCTATACCGCTTATCCTTTTCAAGGTCACGGGGAACCTGGATCCTATTCCAGGGAGCCAAAAAAATCTGTTTTCATATACGGAAGTGTTTACCCTTCTATTATAGTTCCACATTCATTCTAGCTTATTTTTTATTTACAGCCAGGAACCCCATCAGTACGGATTTTTATGTCACACATACTGTATAATCCAATCATTTAAATATTAGGCACATTTTTTTTATTTTGTACATTATATTTTGTCTATTGCGCTTTCCGCACATATAACCTGTTTTGTTAAAGTTTTTATGTTCCAGTCTTTATGTTACACATTATTCATAGAAGTAGTTATTTGTGATTTCCAGCAATGTAAGAAAATCACATACCCCTTTCTGTGCTTCTCTTAGCGGGTTTCTGGACCCCATAATAAGGACCATGGCTCTGCATAATACTATACAATGAAGGTCACAATGTATATCTTCTGTGAAAGATTCTAGTCATTTTACACTCATTAAACATCTTATTGTTAAGGATATGGGCCAAATACAACAAGTACTAACCATACACGAATGTTGACAAATAAAATTCCAACTATGTATTTGTTGGTTATTCACAAACTTCTGTCATCTTCCACCTTGTTAATATCAGAGCTTTGGTATCAATGGAGACACACATGGAGTCAAATAACTTCTTGGAACTGAAAAAGCTATGTAGCGCTGCTACAGCCTGCAGCATTCTTAAGCCTTGCCAAAATTATTTATATTATAATGAAAGGCAGTTCATAGGGTGAACTCCGCGGTCTCAGATCACTTACACTGAACTGCAAAAAAGGTGGCCTTTTCATCTGATAGACATTTTTTCCCATATTGATTTTATTTGGACTGTATTTACAGTAATAAGTATTTAATAAATAAGCAGATAGTACTCTGTATTCTGATATAACAGTTCCTTCTCAACATAATAATATTAAAGCTGTATGTTTGTTAAATTATCAGATTGAATGCATACTCTATGGGTTACTGAAATGTTCAGGACAGAAGCTACAGCTCCTCCTTATGTTCCATCACAGACGCATGTTTGAAAACAAACACTGTGTTCATTTCCTGACTTGCATTTGTGTGATGGAACATAGAAATCTTGGTTCCTATCTGGTATATCTGGCATATGTATGTGTAAGGTGTAGTTGCTATGCTGCACCATTATTTTCATTATTTTCTACCCCTTTGGTAGACTCACGCTCCCAGACACACTATAAGAATGAAGGTGACATGGCTGTCCTCTGCTATGGCAGGAAGAAAAACTAGTGTAGTTTGGAGTTTCTTTTATAACAACTGGCAATATAATGGCACAAATTAAGCTAAGTGTCAGAAGTCAGTTTAGCATTGTTAAAATATTACAAACATGAATAAATCTGCCACATAAATGAATATGAGTTACAGCAGAGGCAGTTAAAAGAAAGAATTGATTGCAGATAAATATCCCTTTTGGATCCAGAGAAATGCACAATTGTCTGACAGAAGCCATGCAGAGACAGGGAGAAATACATTTCTTTTGAACTAAGAAGCAGGGAACAATTTCCTGATAAGGAAAGGTGTTTACCCTTTAGTGTAGCATACAAGTCTGAACTGATTTCACTCTAGTATTCAGAAGTGTGCATAAATATACACACATCCTCAATTGTATCTTTATCATTGAGCAAAAGAGCCTGTGATATAAGCATGTTGAGCAATATCCTTATTCTTGAACATCAAAAGAAGGCCTGTGTAACTGTGATTTGTTCCCACATGAGGTATGACATGATGGTGTTTACAGTGTAAGCACTGTTCCCTCTGAAAATATTGAAGCAGCAAGGCCAATATATTATTTTTCCTATACTGTGAAGACATTTGTGTTTGTGATCAATAGATGAATGAGACAATACATCAGAATTCCAGCTTTCATTTCCTGATAATTACATCAAGATTTATTATACAACTTTGAACATGGAAACTTTTGTTTGAACTTAGCCATTTTTCATGTGATCAAATATATTGGAACAGTTGACTGACAGGTATTTCTTATTGCCCAGGGGTGCTCTGTTGGATTGATTGTTTAAACAGTCAATGGTGCTGAATTCTGACTGGCACATCCACTGTCTGAAATGTCATTAACAGTTTCTTTTAACTGAATTTTCTTAAAGTCAATGCAAGAGCTGGAAAACCAAGAAAAATCTCAAGGAGAACTGCCTGTATGATGGCAAGCAAAGCCAAACCTCCATATGGCAGCAAGGATGTGCAGGAAGGTTTATCTGAGAAGACTGGTGGTGGACCATGTCACTGTGCAGCAACAGGATCTCCCTGGAGTCATCAGAAACGTTTCCTGTGACCTCATCGCAAGAGTCGATGTCTGACATATGTAAAATAATATCCAGATAAACCGGAGGCATTTTGAAAACAAGTGGACTGAGGTAAAAGTGGTAGTCTTTGGCCACATCAACAAAGTTATGACTGGAGAAGAACAGGCACAACATTTAATGAAAACAACATTGCCAACTGTTTAACATGGGGGTGGATCTTATTATGTTTTAGTATTGTGTGTTAGCCTAGTGTAGTAATAAATGCTTATCAATGCAAAGACTGTACAGATGTTTGTGCGTTTTTAGAAATAGTTCCACTCCCATCCAACATCAATGTGACCCAGTGATCTTTACTGTAGAAAAATGTTCCTACAGGACCTAAGGTGGGAAACAGCCAACATAGTGAAAAAATAGCAGAGGCTGCATATCATCTCTCTCTCTCTCTCTCTCTCTCTCTCTCTCTCTGCCTAAGGCAGTTACATTAATTCAGCCTTTAACAGACTGTGATGCTCCATCAGTCACGCACTATACAGTATCACACAAAAGTGAGTACACCCCTCACATTTATGAGGTTGCCAGCGGTTTGTCTGTGTGTTGAGTTATTTTGAGGGGACAGCAAATTTACACAAGCTGTACACTCACAACTTTACATTGTAGCAAAGTGTCATTTCTTCAGTGTTGTCACATGAAAAGATATAATCAAATATTTACAAAAATATGACGGGTGTTCTCACTTTTGTGAGATACTGTATATACTCAACCCTTCCATAACTGTATGAAAGGAACAGAAACAAACAAAACCCAGGAATATAATTAAGAGAGGAGAACGTTTTGGAAATGTTGAGATTCTGATTTCTGTTGACATGATTGTATCACATTAATGCAGCAAATCTGTCAGTCACACATCTGTTGGGCAAATCTCCTGTTCTACCACATCCTTAAAACTGCTTCACTGTATTCAGATCTGATGACTGGGGAGCCCATTGGAGTAAACTGAACTCATTTTCATGTTCAATGAACCATGGCACATTTGTCTTCTGCTGATTCTTACCACTTGACCCTGACACACACTTCCATCCATTCTATTTGTATTTATATTTATTCACTAAGCAGACGCTTTTATCCAAAGCGACTTACAAATGAGAGCACACTCACACACCAATGGTAGCAGAGCTAACTAAAAACC
>JAFFST010052332.1:54352-71874 GCA_022414735.1 Noturus placidus
TTTCAGTTTTTGCTGATATCACTTTGCTTGTATCTCTCATTTGTAAGTCGCTTTGGATAAAAGCGTCTGCTAAGTGAATAAATGTAAATGTAAATGTAAATGTAAATGCTGATGAGCAACTGATTAGAAACTGAAAAGATTCATTTTCTTTGCTTCTTTTGCATCATACACTAGATATATTGGATGGGTGATGTTTATGATGTGAAGAAAATAAATTTAATTTATAGTCAGTGCATTATGGGTTTTGTGATCAGCTTACATATAGCTCACTTATCAGTGGAGATTCACAGGAGCACTCATTTCCTAAAAGAAAAACAACAACAAAATAAAACTGTGTGTGTGTGTGTGTGTGTGTGTGTGTGTGTGTGTGTGTGTGTGTGAGGAACAATTCACCTATCAAACAACTTAATCTCTTCTGTTTCAGATCAAAAATGGACGAAGAGCTGAACATCACTCTTGTGGATGATGAGAACTGGACTTTGCTCAACATATCTAGAGAACACACCATACGCCGAAGCAACATCACATATGTTGGATTTTACCTGCATGAGACATCAGTAGCAGCTATCTTCATAGTTTCATACTTACTCATATTCTTGGTCTGCATGGTTGGCAATGGAGTTGTGTGCTTCATTGTCTTAAGGAGCAAGACTATGCGTACTGTCACTAACCTGTTTATTCTCAACCTGGCTGTCAGTGACCTCCTTGTTGGGATTTTTTGCATGCCAACAACTCTTCTTGACAACATTATTACAGGTTAGTGCAATTTTGTGTATTGAGTGATTTCATTTACATTAGAAATTCCTAATTCCACTCTTGCATTTTGTTGCACGATACATTAAAGTTAATTCATCATATAATTTTTTTTTACTGCAACTTTAATGAGCTTAAGGTTTCTTCAAAATAATATGAAATGTAATGCAAATTTCATCACTGTGGCTCTTGTTAATCAGTGTGTTTATTTTTAATAATCAGTGCGTTTAGTTAAATGTCATTTTAAATAAATAGAAATACAGTTCCCTCTGAATCTGTTGGAGCGATTCATTATTTGTACTTTTACAAAAGAGACCTTTGGGTTTGAGATCAATAGATGGATACGAGACAAGAGTTTACGATTTCAGCTTTTATTTACTGGTATGCACATCTAGATGTGTTAATTGACATAAAACATAGAACCTTTTGCATCAAACCACCCAATTTTTAGGTGGGGCAAAAGTATAGGAACAGATCATTCTTGAAGTAAATTACAGTAAATAACACTTATTAGGTTGCACATCCCTTGCTCGCATTAACTGCAAGTGAGTCTCTGACTCACTGACATCACCATCACCAAATTGTTTCTTTTGTGATGCTTTTCCAGGCTTTTACCGCAGCTTCTTTCAGTTGTTGTTTGTGTCGGGAGGCTTCTCCCTTCAGTCTCCTCTTCAGAAGAAGAAATTCTGCTCAATTGGCTTAAGTTCTGGTGACTAACTCGGCCAGTCTAAAACCTTCCACTTTTTTCTTTGGATAAAGTCCATTGTTGAGTTGGCAGTGTGTTTTGGATCACTGTCTTGCTGCATGATAAAGTTCCCCCTGATTAATTTGGATGCATGTCAATTGGCAGATAAAATATCCCTGTAAACTTCTGAGTTCATTCGGCTACCATCATGAGTTACATCATCAATAAAGATTAGTGAGCCTGTTCCAGAAACAGCCATGTAAGCCCAAGCCATGACTCTACCTCCACCATGTTTTATAGACAAGCTTGTATGTTTTGGATCATGAGCGCATCATTTCTTTCTCCACACTTTCCATCATTTTGCTAGCGGTTCCAGAAATTTGTGGCTCATCTCTGTATTTCTTTGGAAATTCCACTCTGGATTTCAAATTGTTACTGCTGTGGAGGTTGTTGGTGATGTCACTGACTGTTGTTTTTGTTTTTATGTTCCCAGCACTCACAATGTCTCCGTCAGCAGCTGTTGCTTTTTACCTTGGCTGACTCATTTGGTGTCTGTTTCTCAGTACACCAGTGGTTTCTTTCTTTTCGAGCACATTCTGACTTGCTGCATTGGCTATGCCAGTTGTTTGTGCAATGCCTCTGAAAGACGTCCCCTCTTTTGTTGGCTTATCCATTTCAGCAAATGCAGTCTTCATAGGTGAAACTGAAAGCTAAGATAGATAGATAGATAGATAGATAGATAGATAGATAGATAGATAGATAGATAGATAGATAGATAGATAGATAGATAGATAGATAGATACTTTATTGTAAATAGCTAAAACCAAGAGTAAACGTTTAAAGCTATTTAATGGTAAACAGACAATATACCAGGACACACCTGGCTAACAAGAAACACCTGTCAGTCATGTGGCCCAATAATTTTGCTTGCCTACAGTTTGGGTGGTCTGGTACAAAATGTGCTGTGTACTATATAATTTTTATTTATTAACATATAAATACCAGGAAATAAAAGCTGAAACTCTCTTCTCACATTCATCTTTCATCTTTTGATCTTAATCCCAAATGTGTTCAGCCGGGGTGGCTGTGTCTCTGGCTCTGGTGGTAGAGCGGGTTGTCAATTAATCCTCTAATCATGGGTTTGGCGGTTCGATTCTTGGCCCACATGACTCCACATGCCGAAGTGTCCTTGGGCAAGACACTGAACCCCAAATTGCTCCCGATGGGAAGTTAGCGCCTTGCATGGCAGCTCTGCTACCACTGGTGTGTGTATGGGTGAATGAGACACAGTGTAAAGCGCTTTGGATAAAAGCGCTACATAAGTGTGCCATTTACCATTTAGCAAAAACAAATGAATTGGCCTTGCTCTTCCAATAGCTTGGAGGGGACTGTATAATGGAACAGAACTAAGGTAACCACTCAACCACAGTGAAAATGGAATCTAAAGTTCATTGTGATATTAACATTTGTGCCAATCCATCGCAGGACACACACAGATTCACACACTACATTTACTTTGGACATACCATGCATGTCTTTGGACTGGGGGAGGAAATCAGAATACGCGGAGGAAACCCCCACAGCACGGGGAGAACCTGCAAACTCCACACACACAGGGCAATGGCGGGAATTGAACCCACAACCCTGGAGATATGAGGCGAACGTGCTAACTACTAAGCCACTGTGTGCTCTACATATATCATTTAGAAATCAATTACAAATAGGCTTTGTTATTCACTTACAATTACCACTGTGGATACCTCCGTAACAATGTCAATTATGGTAGGGACTTCTTTTTCTTATTAGTCAGCTAACATCTAAGAATGCGTAATATCGATTTGTGAAATTTTACTGTACTGAGCTTTAAAACATTTAAATGTAAATACTTATTTCTGAAGGATTTATGCAGGAATAAATGGTAGAATGTGCATGGCTAATATAGACCATGTGATATCTGACTTTGTTAATGTTTTAAGATATCCCTGGAGTAGTTGCTATGTTGTAGTTTAACATTGCTTCAAATAATCCACTCCATTTTTATCATCTCCTAGTGGTCAGATAACAGGGCAACATGGTGTTGGCACATGTTTTAACTCATTATGTTTGGAATATTTGATAGCTTTAGACACATTGGAATTTTTCTTCAATTTCTGACTGTGTTTAGTATGTTAGTGGGTAAATAGTACCCCAAAAGTGATGTCAATTGATTATGGGAAGAAAGCTGATAGTTCTTAGCACATTATAAGAATATGAAGATTTAATAAATCACTTCCAAGAGGTGGAGCTGTTTTACAGCACTGATTTAAACCATGCATTATACTTAAGGATGGCTGAATAGCATATCATCAAAAAATTGTTGACATGACATCTTTCAAATGAGCAAAGTTGTTTATATGTGAATCGCAAGTTTCACATGTTTGCAAACAATATACAGAGATGGAGCTCGGAAAAAAACAAGGAAGACCAACACACCACTGGCAAACTATCTAGCAAGTATTCGCTAGTTAGCTAAAACACACAGGCAGAGGGTGCCAGCTGTGGTGGTGTCACATCACAATACCACGTTAATGTTTCTGCTTGAGTGGGCACTATGACAAGTATAAAGAGCAACATTTTGTATAATGATGTAATGTAATGTATAACAAGTGTAATAATAATAATAATAATAATAATAATAATAATAATAATAATAATAATAATAACAGATGTAATATTAATTTTTATTTATAGCCTACCATATTATAAATTGCATAATCATAATCAAACACATTAAATGGTGTTGTCTGTTATTTTGGTGCGGGTTTGTTTGAACGCTGAAAAATCCAGTCAGGTGAATTCTGAAATTTCACCTCAGGTTCTGCTGCTGCCATAAATCTTGTTAGGAAACCAAATGTTGCATCAGTGATCTGGGAACATTTTGGATTTGTGTTTAACGAGAGAGAAACATGCGACTGTGTTTCACTCCATCTCTTTATTATCCATTTCTTCTTCTCGCCTTGTGAGTCAATCACAATACTGTATCCCACATTCTAAAGACTGAACATAACAGTGTAATTGAAATGATTAGCAGATAATAGTACTTTATAGATACAGCTAATCCAAATAATTATTAATTCCTTATTGTCACCCTTCATGAAAAATAAAAGACTTGAATACTGTAAATTTTACTGTGTCCTTTTAAACACAATATATTTTTCAAAATTAAAATGTCTTGAATTGTAATATTGTTTCTGAAAGTTTATTTTGAAAATCATCTTCCACAATTTATATTTGGTAAGACTTCCCTTTAGTAACAGCACAGAGTCTCTGGCTCTAACAAGGTACCTTCATGGCAAATATTTCAAGCTCCTTTATTATTCTTAGGTTTGCACATGTGGAGTTGCCGTCTTCATTTCAGTTCACAGGCAGATATAATTCAAATCCTGAGATTAAGGAGCGAAAGCTACATGTGTGAACAGCCAAAAACACTGGTATGATTAGCTATAAGACTAAAAAAGATTAGCACTGTGGCCAAGCATCTATAAAATAGTGAAGAGAAAGCATGAGAATTGGTATTGAAAAGCGGAGACACATCTGTTTAGTTCGGCCCTTCA
Organism: Noturus placidus; assembly: GCA_022414735.1. Classification (NCBI taxonomy): domain Eukaryota; kingdom Metazoa; phylum Chordata; class Actinopteri; order Siluriformes; family Ictaluridae; genus Noturus; species Noturus placidus. The sequence goes on from JAFFST010052332.1 coordinate 59,384, forward strand.
AGTTTAACTAAGATGGTCTCAGTCCCAAGTATAATTAAAGGGGATTGCTTTTCAGTCTTACATACTATGTAAAGACAGGGGTCAACTTTTACCTTGTTATATTTGGTTGTGTTTTCTGTCACAATTTTGTTTTTAAAATATTTTTATCAAATCTTTGTAATTATCTCCCATTGAATGTGGGTACAACAATTATTTTCAATTACTGTAATTAGCATTGTTAATGTGCGTTTAATGTGAAAGAGTGGGTGATTGCGGTGATTGTACAATCTCATCCAAAGGTTAGGTGTAATGAATTTGTGCTTTATTGAATTCCTGTCACATTGACATTGAGGCCAGGCACTGAAGGTGCGTAGGCAACCTATTATTTTTCTACATTTACTTCTTATTATACTTCTGTCTATAGCAGTCTGGTAAAAAAAAAAAAAAAGTAGTGAAATGAAATTGATTGGGGAAAATCTAAGGGACATTCTGACAAAATTTGGACCAAAAGTGCTACCAATGCTCTAGTGTATTGGGTCAAATTTGGGGGTATGATTATGGTCATAACTGTTGAAATATGTGTCCAAAATTTAAAAGCCAGGAATCCCAGGATTCCCTGGGCTAAGTCGAGTTCAACACACCCTTTGACATCAATTTCTACCTAATTAGATTTTACACCATCTTGGATTTTGTCAAAAACGTCCCCGTAAGAGATTGTGGCCCAGTCGCATGTCCAGTAGCATGTCTTTTACACTTTCATGTTTGAAGATTAAATTAACAATAACTGTTCCTGGAAAGCCCAATGTAGCTAGAATCTAGAATGTATACCCAATGTATGTTGATGTATTCTAAAATAATACTTTAAAATGGCATGTATTGTGTATATATATGGTGTCCCAGCAGATGGTGCACTTTATCACTCACGTTCATATTGCAATACCGTAGCATTAGAATACCACAGTTTGTGTTTTGGTTGCATTTGCTCCTTATTTATTTACAAAATGTGAGTTGAATTTGGATGTATTAGCACCGACCATATTTGGATGTAGCAGCAGCCCAGAATATTGAAACCAGATTTCAACTGTGCAACCTACCAACCTGACATAAATAATGAATAAAGTATGACAGTGCATGCTATTAATTCAATTCAATTCAATTCAATTCAATTTTATTTGTATAGCACTTTTTACAATAGACATTGTCTCAAAGCAGCTTTACAGGAATATAAACACAGTACACACATAGTAAAGGTGAGAAATTATCCCAACTGAGCAAGCCACTGAGTGGCGACAATGGCAAGGAAAAATTCCCTAAGAGTTTAAGAGGAAGAAACCTTGAGAGGAACCAGACTCAGAAGGGAACCCATCCTTATCTGCGTAACAACAGATATTCTTAAATATTATTACAGATATTACAGATATTAAAGCGGGAACAAATGGTGTGATACGACTGGCAGTTGAGGATTTTCCAACAGTATTTAACATAGTTATTATTTTTTTTAACTTCTCATATGCTGTTCCACAATTTGCCAATTATTACAACTTATTAATTAAAAAAAGACACACTTTTATTATAAAAAAAATAGCTTATAGTTATTCTTAATGTTCATAAAGTATGGAAAACAAGTTCCAGTTATCCCTCACCAACCTTTGTTGATGAGACAAAAATCACAACTTGTCATGTTAGAGAGAAATAATAATAAAATTAAAAAATCTGACCCATTCTTCCATTGTTATCATTAATGGAGAGATGATTGAAAAGGTGGAGCATTTCAGATATCTGGGTATTATATTGGGTAAACATCTCAACTTCAGCACACTCTAGGTATTTACAAGTGCTGTCAACAGAGACTTACAGTTATTTGTAAATATCTGTTTGTTCAGCCTAGTCTGCTTCTTCTTCTGTATCGAAGTCTTATTGAGCCAGTTTTTATATACAGTATCTCACAGAAGTGACTACACCCTTCACATTATTGTAAATATTTGATTATACCTTTCCATGTGACAAAACTGAAGAAATGACACTTTGCTACAATGTAAAGTATTGAGTGTACAGCTTGTGTAACAGTGTAAATTTGCTGTCACCTCAAAATAATCATTTTGACATTTTCACTTAGGGGTGTACTAACTTTTGTTGCCAGCGGTTTAGACATTAATGTCTGTGTGTTGAGTTATTTTGAAGTGACAGCAAATTTACACTGTTACACAAGCTGTACACTCACTACTTTACATTGTAGCAAAGTGTCATTTATTCAGTGTTGTCACATGAAAAGATATCATCAAATATTTACAAAAATATGAGGGGTGTACTCACTTTGTGAGATACTTTAAGGTGCCATTTGTTTTTTTTTCCATATGCTAACAGTTACCAATAAGAACAAACTCTTGAAGATAACTAATTAATCGAGAAAAAATATTGCTATTCCCACCCCTAATTTATCGGAATGTCATTTCATATACACTCCAGAAGGCACATTGAATTTCAAATGGTCCAGACCACCCACTTTATCAATATTTCAACCCCCTTCCTTCTGAACACAGGTATAGACTACACATGTGCAGAAAGGCCAGCTATGGTAGGAGTTTGGTATGGTAGGCTATACAAGCGTTAAACACATACGTTTTATGTATAGCCATTGTGATGCCTTCTTATGCTCTGTTATTTGTTGTATGACCCTGATGTTTTTCTTTTTGTTCCCTTCTCCGCTCTATGCCTGTGATTGTTTATGATGGTTTACATGTATGGTGTTGTTGTGTTTGTTTTTCTACGCATCCATGGTGGGAACAAATTTCCCCTTTGAGGATAAATAAATTTTCTATCTATCTAGATGCAATTTTTTGATGAATGTGGATGAGCACTTTTTCACTGATTCCAGGGTGAAAATCCTTTAACATAGGTGCATATTGCTATAAGTGCTGTTAAAACCTCAGTCGGTTTCATTCATCTCTACCATTGCTATGATAATAATGCACAACAGTGTGAGAGAGAATGGGCTCATTGCTGACACTGAGGACAAATTTGTAAATTAGGAACTATCTCTACGCTGCGCACTTTCCTTCTTCTAGAACTCAATTAATAGATCTTGTATTGTAGCACTACTTGTATTGTTCTCTGCTTGATATATCACTTTGCTTGTATTTTCTCATTTGTAAGTCGCTTTGGATAAAAGCATCTGCTAAATGAATAAATGTAATGTAAATATAATCTCAGTAGTATGGAAGTGGTTTGGCTACAAAATGTCAGACACAGAGGATTGTTAGTCAACATTACAAAACCTGGAGTTTGTATGACTTGAGAAACATATGACAGAAAAAGCAAGCAGTGTAATGAAATTACTGAAGCTGTCATTTGTTATGGTTGACTGCATTACATAATAAATACTATATGGGGAAATGAAATATTTTCAAAGCATTTTTCCCATATTGTTTCAGAATACTGTTTTTGCAAAAAAATGATCCATAGTGAATAATTTATGTCTGTCAGCCTCTAGCCCTTCATAAGTGTTATTATTATTATTATTATTATTATTATTATTATTATTATTATTATTATTATTATTATTATTTCATGAATGAAGGGAGTAATAAACTCAGAATGCACAAACCTGTCATATAGGTGTGTTTTATATAGAACTGCTGACCGTAGCCCAGAGTAAAATTAATTATCTCTGTCTTCTTCACAGGTTGGCCATTTGGAAGCATGGTTTGCAAAATGAGTGGTATGGTCCAGGGCATATCTGTCTCTGCCTCTGTCTTTACTCTGGTTGCTATTGCGGTTGACAGGTAATATCACTTTTCATCTTATATATGTACATATGAGTACTTTTTTTTTTTTTTTAACTTTTGCCATCATGTCTATACACAATATGCCAACCAGAAAAACAAAAAGTGGACAAGCTAAAAAAAGGACAGTGACCCCAGAAGCAAGTAGAGCTTTGTGGTAGAGTGGGTAGATGGAAACAGTTCCTAGCTAAAAGGCCTGGCAGCCCATCTGAAGTCTAAAAGTTTTTTAAGCTGATCATAAAGAAATTGAACTTGTTGGGCTTAAATCTAAGCACTAAACTGGACATAATATATATCATTATCTAGCTACTAGCATCACTACTGTGGAGGCAGCATTATATTATAAGAGTTCTTCTCAGCATCAAGGCCAGGGAGACTGGATAGAATTGCGGGAAGGATTAATGTATTTGTGGGGTGTCAAATACCTTCTCGATTTTTGAAGAAAGGTTTACCTTTTAGAATAGCACGGACTCGAAAAAACAATGTTGGAATGGCTTCAGTAAAAGTCCAAACTTGAGTCCATGTTCAAAGAGAACTCAAGGTGGAGGCTCACATGCTCTTGCTGTCAAATTTCAATGAGCTTCAAATAATCTGCCTGAGACAATGGGAAACTTCCCAAATACTCAAAACTGTAATTGTTTCCCAAGCAAGAAAGATTTAAAAAAAATGTGACATTAAACAATAATAAAGCTCAGAAATGCTTAGAAATAGATATACAATGTTACGATATTGGTGAGTACAAATGGAGGATGCATTTCTATGGTAAAATCAGAACAAGAGTGTTATGTACTGTACTGTTACATACTTATATACTGTAAAGAAAAGTACTTTTTTCAGGAGACTATATTTTAAAGATAATTTATTAAAATCCAAATAAGCTTTACAGATCTTTATTGGAAAGGTTTTAAACAATGTTTTTCATGCTTGTTCAATGAACCATAAACAATTATTACACAAGAACCTGTTTACAGATGGTAGGCAATCAAGGTCACAGTTACAATAACTTAGGACACTAAAGAGACCTTTCTACTGACTGTGAAAAACACCAGAAGAAATATGTCTAGGGTTCCTGCTCACCTGCGTGAACATGCAGTAATGCTGCTGCAGGGAGGCATGAGGACTGCAGATGTGGCCAGAGCAATAAACTACTGTCAGTACGTTTACATGGACAACAGTAATCCAATATAAACACGATTAAGACAATACTCTGATTAAGAAACTAGCATGTAAACAGCAATTTTTAATTACCTTAATCTGATTAAAGTCATACTCAAACTAAACACAAATCAAATTAAGACATGTGGAGTACTTCTGTTTTAGTCACATTGTCGACGTATATTACAGACATGTAAACACCTTAATCACACTATTAACGTAGTATGAGAGTTTTCACCTCATTTTGCGACAGGACACGATCACACACGGCAGTGCTCAACCGTTTTATGGCAAATGAAACTGCATAGTTACCTACTATATAGTAGGCGAAATACATGTATCTTGGCTACTATATAGACCGTAAGTATATGGTTCGGGTCACAGCTCACAGCTTCAAGCAGTCGTCTGTTTGCGCAAACAGCATGAAAAATAATTAACCACACTTGAACAGCGTTCGTAAAAATGTAAAATTAAAACACCCAAAACTGTATACGATACCATTATGAAGACGAACTGTATGTTGATATGTGAGATTCTAGAGGGAACGTTGGACGACGTGGCACGGTGATGTAATGATGTGTGCTGTTAACCGAACTATGTTCTATAACATGTAAAACTGGAATATGAAAGGAGTATTCTAAGAGCGACTCATGTAAACACCTAAATCACATTATTGTCTTACTCAGAATAAGATCAATAATTAGATTACTGCTGTCCATGTAAATGTAGTCAGTGTCTGTAATGTAAGATGCCTAACACAGTGCTACAGGGAGACAGGAAGGACAGCTGATAGTCCCTGCAGTGGAAAATTACATGTAACCATGTGTTCCCCCAGACGTGATCGAGAACTGGCGAATACCTTGGTGGAAGAGTGGAGTAACATCTCACAGCAAGCACTGACAAATCTGGTGCAGTCAATGAGGATGAGATGTAGTACTTAAAGCAGTTGGAGGCCACCAGATACTGACTGTTACTTTTGATATTGCCCCCCCCCCCCCCTTTGTTCAGGGACTCATTATTCCATTTCTGTTCGTCAAATTTCCGTGAATCCTGTTAAGTTTGTCCTAGTTGTTGAATGTTTTTATGTTAATACAAATATTTACACATGTTAAGAAATTTGCTGAAAATAAAAGCAGTTGAATGTGAGAGGATGTTTAATTTTTTGACAAGTATATGATACCTACCTAGGCCTGTACCTACTACCTCATACTGAAACATTTTGACTCTGCATGCTGTATGTTGCCATTGTCCTTAAAGAAATACTTAATATGTGTAATTAATTAGAAAATTACTTGAAATTCATCGAGATAATTCCATATGAATCTTCAGTGAAAATATGTAAGATGCATTTTAAAAACATGCTAATCTGTCAATGTCCACTTTTCCTTAAATAAGGAATATTAATTTGTTTACTTCATTGTAGGCTGATTAATATTTTTCTATGGTCAAGATTAAATTGTTTGCTACTGCAAAATTACACTGCACTCACTTCATCCATTACATTCCTCTTACATCAGCTATAAAAAAAAAGATCTTCCAAAGTAGGCGTCGTCTTCAGGTAGGTTCACTACTGAAACTGTACTGTAATGTAACAAGCTTACATCTTAAAACTACATTAAAAACAAATATGTAGGCAATGCACAAAAAGGAATCAGACTGTACTTTACTTAACAGCCATAAATAGCAAGCTACAAATCATGATCCATTTCTAGCTTTGGTGCTATTTAGGATACACTGTTGACTACTAAAATAAATAAATCAATACAATGAATTTGGATAATAGTGTATAATATTAAGGATGTACCAGTTCTTGAAATGGACTGGAAATGATTGATTCTGGAACTGAGATAGTGCAGCATGCAAGTTCATTTCCATCAACAGGGCCCTTGTTATAGCCTTTGTTATAGTGACTGGTATTCCTTGAGCTGGAGAAGGCTATGTTTAAAACAGTGTTGAGGTTTAACCAGGCTGATAACGAGCCTGAATAAACTGCTACCAGCTACCATGCACTTCTCTAAAGTAGCTGATTGAGATTGGAGTTACATGCCATTCATGGCACTGATTGCACTCTTTTGCACAGAACTGATTAAGAGTTCACAATGTCACATTGCAAAGATTTCTTTATTTCTTTAAAGGATAACAAAAATAACTGCAGTTAACTGCAATTAGTCATAATTCCTTTATTAATGGGGAGGGTTGGGATTAAATAAAAAAGAGTTCTGTGCAGACCTCTACATTTCAAACAATGTGACAGAAAATGAGCTGCCTGTGCATAAAACTTTGTATACTGTATATGTGAGACTTGGTTTTGTTACAGAATACTGTTTTTCTATAGAAATTCCTAAATATAGTGAACAATTTATGATTGTCATCCACTAGACCTTTATAAGTGATCATTTTTTCCCATTAATGGAGGGAGTAATAAACTCAAAACACACAAACCTGTTTTGAAGGTGAGGTTTGTATAGAGCTGCGATGTGAGCCTTGATTTGTGTCTGTTTGTGTATGTATAGGTGTGTATATGTGATCCTTGATTTAGTAAAATTGCATTTTACTTTATTGTACCCACTATATTACCAGTCACAGCTAAAAAGTCAGGTCAAGTGATTTTATTGCCATTTAAACAGCTGGTACAGTACACAGTTAAATGAAACAGCGTTTAACTATTAAAACCGAACAACAGGCACAATTGGCCAATGTGCCAGTATTGCCTTTGTCATGCCCTTCGCTTACAAAACCCATACTTTCCCACCCATCAAGCCCACTCATGACCACCAAAGAGTAATGGGGGAGGATAAATAATAATAACAATAATAATAATGATGATGATGGTGGTGATAATAATAATTTTATATATACAATTGCAATCAAAATTATTCAACCCCCATTTCAAATTAGGTTTATTGTCAAAATTGACAGACTTTCAGCTGTTTGTAATGAACAGATCAAACAAAATTAAACACAACGAATGCTTAAAGTGGTTTCCCCAAATTCATATTATATATATATAATGTATATATATATATATGCACTGGGAGGAATTAGTATTAGAATCCTCAATGTGAAAAATCCTGAACCAAACCTGGAGCTGTTCATCACATCTTTCATCTGTCACACCTTCTAGTACTGCTTTTTGCTTTTAGTTGTGTCGACTTTAGTCAAGTTTTCCCTTTGGACGTTCTGTCTCACTAGGTTATTAGCCTTTAAACAAACATCAACAGGGGACCGAAGATAATAAGTGAATTTTTGTACATTCTGCAACATGTTACAAAATCCTGAGAAAAATAAAACACTGCATATAATGATCTGGGGATTTACTGTACACATACGAGTAGATGCCATGTTTAATGTGATGAATATACAAACTGCATTTTTGAAATTTTATATAGCATTTTGTCTGGATTTAGTCAATCCAGTTTCTGTTCTGTTGATCTATTAGAGAGGGAGGAATTGAAGTTATACACATGACTTTCCTTGGCATATGGATGTCACATCCACCAGGCTGTGTGTTTTGTTAGATTAACTGTCATTCTTTTCCCTACATCTAAAATAGACAACGGTAAGCCTTTTGAGAAAAGCTGTGTGTGTATATGTGTGTAATATTGCTGTCCTTGTTTGCTTCCACTAGACCGTACATCAGGGTACTATATGCTCATAACTAATTAAAGTTCTTTTATACTTTTCTTTTAAGAAATAAAATTGCATTATGCATAACGATCTCCCATTGAATAATTGAATACCACAACACTGCTGATCTCTGTATCAAATTGTTTCCAGATATGGCTTTTTCCCCCATATGTTCTCACTGACATCATGTGGGTGTAAGACATACTAAATTCCCAAACAGAAATTTATGTATACTTGCACACACCCTTACTTCTCATTGTAGCAGGTGGGTGAGTAGTTTGATGTGGGTCTGCATTATAAGGGAAGGGTTTGAGGATGAAGCAGAGGCCTAATGATTGAGTTGGCATGACTAAACGTTCCTTCCTTGAATGTATTTACAGTCTGTGTTTGTTTAATCTGTCTTTGTGTGACAGTGAGCATGTATAAACATATGAGACTGTGAGTGTAGAGGGAGCTAGAAAGCTGCTAGTTTGTTTTCCTTTTTGGTTATTTGTTTCATGATTTCTCCTTTGTGCCAGCCCAGCGTGATGTGACAGTAAATAAAAGCTCAAGTTTAAATAGTTGCATGTTACAAAACAACTACTTATTAATTGAATAAAAGCTTTTCCTACAAACATGATTTAATTTATTTTATGGTGACTTTAATTGCCACATGTATGAAGTCAATTGCTCCAATAACATTGTGAGACCCACAGATTGCTTGGAAGTCCGATAACACATTGAAATTTAGTGTAGGGGAATTGGATAATCCAACACTAATTCCTGCTATATTCTTATCTATGAAATGTACCTGTAGCCAATTATTTGGTTGAAAGGACTTGGGCATGCACAAGCATTGCACATGTCCTCCTCATTTCCCTCTCCAATTGAGGTAGCAGCTGATGGCACATTCATCAGTATTGGTTTTATGATATGCACCCTGCTGAAAAAACACTCAGAGGTTTTAGCAAAACCAAAACAAAAAATCTCAAACAGCCTGGTCCCTGAAATAAACAAGCCCATGTCTATAGCACTCCTGGTGGAATGCATTCTACAGGTGCTTTTTGTATGTACACACAATCCATATATCTATGCACATGTGTTTGGATAAATCCTTTTTACTTGTCAATGGATGGACAAACATTTCTTTTACAAAGAAACTCTCAGAAAAACCTAGATACGTCCTGAGGAGGAATGTCTATAGATATTTGTAGAAAGAATGGTTGTTCAGAGTGAAATGGGAATCTTATTCCACTACGGAAGTGCCATGATGCTGAAACAGCGATTTCTACAAGGTGCTACGAGCAGGTTTAGACATCAGAGAGGAACAGGCCAAGTGCCCTGAGGGTACATGTGTGCAGTTCATAATCGGGGTTCATAAGTAACATGGCGCAGAGTCTTTTCAGACCTGCAAGACATGGGTTTTTATTTTTTTATTCTTGTTGAGTCCAATGGAGTGACCTCTGTGGGGGGTAATATGAAATATTTTAGACAACATTTTGAATGCTCTGCACATTATGTAGGAATACAAACATGAAGAGAGTTGTAGTTGTCCAATATTATCATGTCTATTGCTTTTACAATAAAACAAAATGAAGTTTTGTTTTCTCCTGATATTATGAATGTGCTTGATGCAGTAGGACTGAAGAATTACATTCACGGTATTTGGCAGACACACTTATCCAGAGTGACTTACAATTCTTTCTTTCTTTTTTAATACCATTTTTAATGGCTTTGCTCAAAGGCCCAGCAGTTGCAGCTTGATTGTGCTGACCTTCCAGTCAGAAGGCCAACGTCTTAACCACTGAGCTGCTACGCATTTAATAGAAAATTAGGTGTCAACAAACACTCCAGTAGCACCTATTAAACCTGAAATATCAAGCACTGAAGAATATACCTTTGAGTCAATTATCCAAAATATGTATTTAATTTCCTTCTCAGGCTGGTTCTTATTCTCTCTAATGGTAAAACTCTTTAAAAAAATAAATAAATAAAATAAAAACAACCAACAATTCCCTGTACTACCGGTTACTGTTGGAGGTTTAGCTTTTACTCACTACTTCTATCTTCTAGTAAGACATAGCAACTTAAATATTTTGACCTGGCTCCTACTCATAGCTATAGCTTTGGTGGGGAGGTTTAATATGAAAAACCATCTGTCTTTACTAAAGTGAGATGTCAAGACTATTCTCAATTCCTTTGCAGTTTTCTCTCAGAATTTAAGGATTACAGGGTATTGCCTGGATGTAAAGTTAGCAGCAAACCTGCAAAACACAGATGATCAGCCAACAATACAACAATCCATGCAATATACTTTATCTCAGACATTTGAAAGGGCAAAGATCATCACACACGTAGAGTGGGGTGTCCACTAATCATAGGGTTAGTGGTTTGATTCCCGGCCTGCATGACTCCACATACCGAAGTGTGATACCAAGTTGCCCCCGATGGCAAATAAGCGCCTTGCATGGCAGCTCTTCTACTATTGGTGTGTGAGTGTGAGTGTGTTTGTGAATCAGTGAATGAGACACAGTGTAAAGCGTTTTGGATAAAAGCACTATATAAGTGCGCCATTTACCATTTATTCAGTCGTGGAAAATTCCAGCTTTCACGTCCTCCTCCATACCCTGGAGCCAAGATACAGAATCCCATCTCTAAGTTTTTTCACAGACACTGCTATACCTGGTCTATACAGTGACACAAAATACAGAGTGATAAGTAAAGCCAGCCAAGTGGCCATCACCTGCGATTCCTGAACATCCATCACCACAAATGTAATGGTAGCTGTATGAAAACCAATTATGTTAATACAACTCAGTTTATTCACGTATAACCAATGTACACATTTCAAATACATAAATCCAATTAACTTTTTTTGAAGATCTATGTGGATGGAATTTGTTTTAACTTGACTAACTTGTGAAAAATTTCACACCATTATACCTGATTTGAATATTTCTGCTTTGTAAATCAGTTTTACTTGCTCATCCTCTCTGAAACAAAGCTACTGCTTTGCAATGAATTCTAAAGAGTTCAAAATCTGCCATTTGCTGAGCCCCTTCTCAGAATTTCTCTGGGTAAATCAAGAGCATATACTCACTATCCACTTTATTATGAGCTTTATCTTGTTGGAAAAAGATTCCTCTTCTTGGCTGATTCCTCTTCAGATTCTTCTTCTTGGCTGATTGCCATGGATCCTAATGCAGTTTTCTGCTGTTGAGGCGCATCCACGTCACGGTTTATGATGTTGTGCATACTGAAATGCTTTTCTGCTCATCATGGTTGTAAAGAGTGTTTATTTGAGTCACCACACTAGCCTTCCTGTCAGCTCAAACCAATCTGACCCTAGTGTAGCAGCTGGCACTCTGGTGTCGATATACATCTCTATCCTGCACACTTACAATAATGGTGCTTTCTGCATTAAATATACATATGATGTCATATTTTCTCATGTAGACATAGAGCGTATTGAGTACATTTACAGTCTGGCCATTCTTCTCTGACTTCTCCTTGTTGGTGTGATAATTTTTTGTATTTTTGTGATTTTTTTAACAACAGATCAAAAGCTTAAACAATAAAGACAATTTCCACAGCATTCTTTGCTAATGGTGTGAAATAGGGTGGCAATATTAGTGGAGGGAACTGTATATTTACAGTGGTGTGAAAAAGTGTTTGCCCCCTTCCTCATTTCCTGTTCCTTTGCATGTTTGTCACACTTAAGTGTTTCGGAACATCAAACCAATTTAAACAATAGTCAAGGACAACACAAGTAAACACAAAATGCAATTTGTAAATGAAGGTGTTTATTATTAAAGGTGAAAAAAAATCCAAACCATCATGGCCCTGTGTGAAAAAGTGATTGCCCCCCTAAACCTAATAACTGGTTGGGCCACCCTTAGCAGCAACAACTGCAACCAAGCGTTTGCGATAACGTGCAATGAGGCTTTTACAGCGTCCTGGAGGAATTTT
>JAFFST010052332.1:85460-95706 GCA_022414735.1 Noturus placidus
AGGGCGGCTGTGGCTCAGTCGGTAGAGCGGGTTGTCCACTAATCCACTAACCGTGGGGTTGGCGGTTCGAATCCCGGCCCGGGTGATCCCATGCCGAAGTGTCCTTGGGCAAGACACTGAACCCTAAGTTGCCCCCAATGGCAAGCTAGCACCTTGCATGGCAGCTCTGCTACCATTGGTGTGTGAATGTGTTCTCATTAGTAAGTCGCTTGTAAATGTAAAAATGATATTTCTGTAAAGCTGCTTTGAGACAATGTACCATTGTAAAAAAGCGCTATACAAATTGATAAATTAAATTATTATAATTATAAAGCCCTTAAACGTAAACAGTCCACAACACAGAACCAACGCCACACCGAGCAATCAATATTGAGCCTACCGGAGTAAAAAAGAAGATGTAATAGTCACTAACACAAAATAGTAGCCTACAACGGCATCTGACACCAGCGCATTAGCTTACCTTCCAGGATGCAAGAAAATCCCAAAACCGGCTGCCACCCGGAAGATCACCACACAGACCGGAACAGCCTTCCCAAGAGCGTGCTTAGAGCCAAGCAAACCAGCCTCACCTTGCTGCAGGCCTAACTCACGTCGGAAGTCAACTTATAAAGAAACCAGTCAGCTGTATCCACTGATTTACTAATGAATGGCCTTAAAGGCACAGAGGCATTACACCTACAACCCACTACACCTATACTTGCATTAAAGGGTTGTCAGCTGTCACTCAAACTGGTCACAGGTGAGCTCAAGTCATAGAAATCCTTTTTTTTTTACTTAATTTTAATGCAGTAATGTTTCTCTTTGTTGCATTGTTTGATACAAAAGACATGAATATAAATAAATATAAACAGACCGAGTGCACGTGTTTCTTATTCATTTAGATAAGAATCAAAATGCTAGGCATTTGGGTGTCGGAAATATGTCCCACGTTGTACCACACAAACTTACCATTTGTCCAACATTTGGTCTGTTTGCATCAGGGCACCCTTATTGTAGAGTGTGTGGATGTGGATGTTTTTTAAGGTGGTTGACAGCCTTGGCGTCTGGAAGGATGGGGTTGGTGAGGCGTTATGTCATTTAGAGTGCATCAAAGCCATCCCTAGCCTGAAGCTAAAGACGCGCTTTGTGTGGGAGTGATGATACTGTATGCTCTCCCTCCCCTATCAATCATAGCAACCTGGCAATCAGCCCATGTATGCAGATGATGGCAGATATTGCCAAAACAGACCACTAAATAGTCTTGTCTGTCAGCTAGACCACTGTCTCTAATTCATTCCTTCATATTCAGTAACAGCTTAATCCCAGTCAGTGTCATGAAGGCTATATGAGGAACACCAGGCAACACGGAGGCAGAAATACAACCTGGAATGGATGCCAGTCCATTGCAAAGCAAAATGCACGCACTCATTCACACACTAATTCACATATAGATTAATTAAATAAATCCACGTGTTTTCATGAGGTGGAAACAAGCTCAGTGCTAAAACTGGAATGTTTAACATACAAGACAGGTTGTTTTGATTTTACACTGATATGTGTTGTCTAATGTACTAAGATGGTGTTCCAGCACACTGTCATATTTTCTATTATTTTTCAAGGTTGCCCTGTAAAAACAACACATTTCCACAATACATGTTTAATACATTTTGTTGTGTTTTGTTTCCACAAACCCAGCAGCGATATCCATTGCTTAAATTCTAACAGGGAACAAATTGAATTTTTTTTTTTATCATATGGACATGGTTTTATTTCAGCAACAAAACAGGTCTGGAAAATGTAGCATGATGTAATAGAGATCTATATCAAAGTGACTAGTGGTATCAATCCCACTGGCCTTATTCTCATACAAGAAAAAAGATGCCTTCTTTCATTCGGTCTGTGAAAATACAGTACTGTGCTGAAAGGTGGTTTGTTTCCCATGTTTGTGCCTATATGCTGATGCTAACTCACTGTAAAGACAGTATGTGAGCACTCAAATTTGCCCGACCCTGGAGTTGTGAGGCGAATGTGCTAACCACTAAGCCAGTGTGCACCCATGACAAACTTACTTTTTCCATGTGGCTAATCTGGGTTTTTTTGTTTTTTTTTTTAATTGTGAAAATTACTATAAAATGCGAATTTTATGCGTCATTTGATAGAGTGTAACACCATTATTAATAGGCATTGTTTCAAATAGGACCAAATGTTTGCTTGTCCAAATATGTATAAAAATATGCACTTATTTTTTCACATGACTGTAAATATTTGCTTCTGGTCAACTTGCGGAAAGAGGATTTCATTGAGGGAGTTATAAAAATGTAGGATCCTTTTAGTGTTGTATGGCCCCAAGACAGCATTTTGTGTTGAAATTGCAGTGGTGAAGTTGCCTCCGCGTTTTGTGCACAGTATTGTGAGAAAAGTATAATTGTAATTTGTATGAAATTGATAAAAACTAAAAAATCTATTTAGGTATTCAGATGAGTTAATTGTTTTGAGAGCAGTGACCTAAGTCTGGAGAAATGTGTCAAATTATTCAAGAAAAACTGTAATAGAACCACCGTTAGATATGTAGCTAGCACTCTCTGACAACCACCCCACCTCCACACTGAGCTGTTTATTAGGTGGGACAAAGCCATGCAGCAAAAATGACTTGAAAGAGGTTATGTGTATATGCGAGTCCATTCGAAGGATGGCATTTGTGAGTGATAGTTTGGTGATTCCAGAAGCAGATGCAAGCTAAATGCATGCTGGAAATTTTCAGTACTCATAATGGTTTTTGGATATTATCCTTGATCATCATAATTATAATCATATGATGCATCAATATCATTCAATACAATTCATGGACCTTGCTTTGCACACAGGGCACTGTCATGCTGGAACAGGTTTACGTCCCTTGGTTCCAGTGAAGGGAAATCAAAATGCTACAGCGTGTACAGACATCCTATACAACTGTGTGCTTCCAGCATTATGGCAACAGTTTGGTGAAGACCCACATATTAGTGTAATGGTCCACATACTTGAAGGACTTAAATTATCTATATAGAATTTTCAAAATTTTCACTGAAATATACTTTTAAAAACTTAGATATAGGTAATCTTGCCTACTGCACTTAAATACTGCACTGATAGTGTATTGTGATATTATGTAATGAACATAAAATAAAATACTGGCACCCTGTCCAGGGCGTACCCCGCCTTGTGCCCGATGCCTCCTGGGATATGCTCCAGGTTCCCCGTGACCCTGATAAAGGAGTAAGCGGTAGAGGATGGATGGATGGATGGATAAAATAAAATGATTTATTCATATGACCAAAAAATATCAATAGTGAATTTTTCAATTATTTCCTAAGTCGACATTATTCAATGAATCACGGACACCTCATGCATTAAGGAAAGAGCTTGATGGCTTAATGGAGCAGTTCATGGAGCAGCCTTTGCTTCTCAGCATGTGTCCCATACCATTAATTATTATTCAAGTCTTGACAGTCCAGCTTTTCAGCACCTAACACTGAAAAAAAAAATGTCTCACTTGATTAATTTTTTATGTCAAGTGGTTGCGTGACTTTAATTTGTCTACATGCATATGTATATTTGTCATCTACATTTTATTTATATTAGCTTAATTAAATCAAGTAGAGTTTTCTCCAAGTGAGTAATTGCAACATCTCTAAAAGTCCCATATAGTCTTAATTCCGTTAACGAAATCTACGATGAAAAATGTTCATCGATGACCTTTTTTTTCCATGTCGAGGGCCAGACAATAATAAGATGACACCGGCGTTATTAAACAATAACTGCGATTATCAACATGCAAAGTTGTTTATGCAAAGCCTAACTTGGTTTTGGCAAACTAGGAATGGTCATTTAATTACAAAAAAAACCTTTCAGTGTAAGCCATGACTATTTTGGTTGAATCTAAATAGTGATTCAAATGTTTTGAGCACTAATTATGGCATTAGTCACCTTCTAAAGCAGAAAGAGAAAGCTGGAAACATATCACTGTATAGAATGTCTTTGTACGTTGTAGTATTACAATTTCCCTTTACTGGAACTAAAAAGGTCAAAACTTGTTACAGCATTACATTGCTGCAGCACACAGCAAAGTCCATGAAGACATGGTTTTCCAAGGTTGGAGTGGAAGAACTCGAGTGGCCTGC
Source organism: Noturus placidus (assembly GCA_022414735.1). Taxonomy (NCBI): domain Eukaryota; kingdom Metazoa; phylum Chordata; class Actinopteri; order Siluriformes; family Ictaluridae; genus Noturus; species Noturus placidus. Next base: position 89,600 of record JAFFST010052332.1, read on the forward strand.
ACAGAGCCCTGACCTCAACCTCATTTAACAATATTCTTTGTGAATTTAATTCAATTAGACTACATAATAACACATGCTTTAGTATTACCTTGTCTGCTCTGTGCTTGGTCGCTGTTACTTTCATATTTAAATGTCTCCTGGTGCTATCTCCATATTGAGTACATTAGGTGTACAGCCTGAAAGCACTGTCAAATTTTTCAAAGAAAAGATGCTGGGGCACTCTGGCAAATGTAGTGTCTGAAGTAAATTTATCTGGTGATAATGTTTGTGTTGTGTAGTTTAGCCTAACCATCAGGGTTGGGTCTACAATGCCCCTTTTTCAATCTATAGTGTATATGGTTTTGTTTTTGCAAAGAAAAAAAAATATTAAAAAAAATAAAAAAAGAGAGAGAGATATTAAGTCAGAAAAAATACTTTATAATGTGATGTTCTATCATCATGTCCTAATTTCAGACACAAAGAGGTCAAACTTCATGGTGAGTGCCATGTATGATTTTCCAGTGTCTAGTTTGATTTTGATGAGCTCTGATTAAGAGGGAATAACTGAGATCATCATCAGATCATCAGATTAATTTGATTTTCCAGTGTATGTCTCATTTGAAATTGATAACACAAGGGAAATTTCTCCAAGTTTCAATCATTTTTGTAAGCCTCAGAAACGCAAGTTTTGGCACCAGGTCCAGTCTGACCCTAACCCTAACTCTAACCCTAAGGCTAATGCAAGGTGACCCATCAAAAGGCAGTCATTCTGTCAGAAATAGCAACATTATGGGGTCATGTAGAATACATTTTTCCATAAAATTAGATGCAACACTGGCCTACAGTAACAGACAACCTTAAAAAATTATTTGATTGGTGAGATTTGCCAGGTTAAAACATCTTTTCCTTTCATTGCAAAGATCCTTTGGCTTGTGAGGGGAATAAATGATTCAATTCAATTTGTGGGGGGAAAAAAACGTATCTGAAGGCTTCTCTTTTTAAAAGCTACCACATTAGAAACTGACCAAATGCTGATTATGTTTGGAGATTTAACCTATAACATGCTGACATCTCAAATCTCCATCATTTTACAGAAATAAAGCTCCATGACCAAGGAGCACGGATAAATTTAAGAGTGATTTAGATGAAATTGAAAACACTGTAGAAGAAGATCATTCCATTTTGTGGAGAAAAGTGTAGTTGTTTATCAGACAGAAATAATCTCTTTTATAATAAGGCTTCTTATTGATTCTGCTGACAGCAAATGCTGAATATGATGAAAAAGTATAAAGCTATTCCATAGTTTCCACAGTCAAAAATACCAGATTTACTGTATTATTTAAATTGTAGCTACTGTACTACTATTCACTGGATTACTACTTGAACTAACTATTTGGACTTTTGGAGGCAGGAGACAAATCGGATATTATTTTCACTGTTTAACAAATGCTACTATTATCTGTTGTGTTTGAGGCAAAATTAAGAGAACATACATATGTGCTGATTTTCACTGATTGTTCATCAGTGTTAGATTTCTCAGGAATCTCAGATTATGCCCATCAGATCTTCCGTCATGCCTTCAAGCCTAATTTTACATTTACTTCTATTAACTTTTAGTTTGGTGTTGCTATGAGCTAGAAAGTGTGATTTGCCGCAGAGTTCAGGCACGCGCCTGGAGAGTCTGAAATATGAGTGTTCACAGAGAGTTCTCCATTTATTCATTCAAAACACGATTATTTATACATATTGATAAGAAGCCATGCGTGGACGGTTTCTACTGGTCCAAGTGTCAGACAGATTTAACCAAAACACACAGCGCATAGTCATAATACAGAATGAGTCCTGATGACACCAAAATACATGTGGATTTCCAGGGTATAGCTATAATCAAGGATAGCAGTTGATCAGCTTATTCAAAGAGGTCATTTAAGAGAATACATTCATCAGAGGTATTTGATAGCACAGAGACACACAAACAGAAACTATAACCCAGTATCCCATATTCAATGTGTCTTAATACGGTTCAAAATATGAGAGTACATGATATAAGAGAATTTCCTTTCAATCAGTAAAACATTTCATATCATTTGGTAACACTGAAAAGTAGTACTGTTTTTGTTTTCAAAAATCTATATATTTCCAATGCCATGCTAAATTTCCCACTGATAAGATTAGATTTGGAAAATCCATGAACTTTCTCTTATTTTTCCATTATCTTTATATAACCTGATGACCCTCCTATTGAAGTGCTCTTCAGTCTTAAAGAGCTTTGATTCAGCAGACAATTGTGTAGCCATCATATGTGATTAGTGCACATTTGATACCAACTAGTTTCTGAAAGTGCTGTCTGGCTCATGCTCATTTTCTCAATCTTCACAAAACTTTAGAAAATAAAGTTATATACTGTACAGTGCATATATACATACTGGAAATGTTTAGTCAAAAAACATGGTCATGGTATAAAAGCATCATATACAGTATGAGCGTTCTTGACAGAACATGCATGTTTTATTTTTGCTGTCCAGGGTACATCTGGAAAGAGTACACAAATTATTTGTAGTCTAATTTTCACAGACCCAGATAAAGGTCACTAGCTTCAAACAAACACATCCTATTTTATAACAGAAGATCAAGAGACCCAGAACTAAAGGGCATTCATTTTCTCCAAAAAAATAAGTATTTGCTTCCTTTGGATAGGAACAGAAGTTGTACATGACAGACTTCCTCCAGGCTTCCTAAAAGTCACCCCATAGCTCATTCCCATCTTTATTTTGCACTGTGCAAACTATAGTCTTGGCTGAAAAATAGGCATCATTAGTTTAACATTACCTCATCATGACAGGCAGCTTGTCCAAGCTTATATTGCAATAAGCTCTGCTTGCTTATTACTATTGAATTAAGGTCAGGACTTGGCCATCCTAAAACATAATTTTTTTTTTGTATTTAATGATTTCTTCTGTTTGTGTGTATATCTCATACTAATTCGTTTTAGAAATTACAATAAAATCAACAAAGGCAACCTGAGTAAACACAAAATACAGTTTTTAAATGACAATATATTTTCCCCCATACTTACTAATTCTCCAAATCAATAGAACTGCATTCATAATAGGATTCAGCTGGACTAGATACAACCAGGCTTGTTTACTACCAGCCCTGTTCAATCAAATCAACACTTAAATATAACTTTTTCAACAGCATGAAATTGGTTAAAAGGTCTTATCCAGAAACATACAAATGAAATGATGAGGAAGAAGGTGATTGAAATACATCATTCTGTGAAGGGCTATAAAGCTATTTCAAAGGCTCTGGGATTTCAAAGGACTATGGTGAGAGCCATTATGTCCAAATGGAAAAAAAACCTTGGCACAGAAGTGAACTTTCCCAAAAGTGGCCTACCTTCCAAAGTTCCTCTACAAGCACAGGAACAACTCAACCAGGAAGTCAGAAAAGAGCCAAGGACGGACTTCCGGCTGAGCATGTGAGTGAGAAGGCACGCATGGAGTGAGCTCCCGAGCATTTTATCTTTTAATTGTGCTTTTCAGGCAATCTGACTCTTTTCTAAGACATTTGGTGCGTTCTTTTTCAATTACTCGGTTTATAATTATAATCAGAAAGGACTTATGGCTTCTGAAAGACTACAGAAACCTAAATCTTCACCGAGCATGAAGAGTCATGGCAACAAGCAACCGTTTGACCTAGAAAACCTCTGTACCACTTTGATCGCACAGCTATTGACTCAGCTCTGGCCACTGTAGTTGCATCTTTTGAGAGCTTTAAATCAGGCATTGAATCACAAGGACGACGTATTGACGAGCTTGACCAGCACCTGAACAATTACAGTGACCACATTGTAGCACTGGAACAGACGGTGCTAAAGCTAAATTCGGCTAACAAACAACTCACCAATAAAGTGGAGGACCTGGAGTCCCGTTCACGGCAATCTCCGGGTCATCGGTATTCCGGAACGAGAAGAAGGGAACGATCAGGTAACATGATATATTTACATTTGCATTTATTCTTATATAAATGTATTTTTATATAAATTTTATTAATTCTTATTTATTCTTGTATTTATTAACCTTTTCCTCTCTTCTCTGCCCCTCTCCTCCCCCTTCCCCTACCTCTCTCTGCAGATGACTTTGTCACTTTCATTTCCAACAAGGTCACATCAATCAGGAACCAGTTCTCAACCCCAGACATACATAGACCAGCTCCTCCTCCATGTAACTCCCAACTGACTTCCTTCTCTCCCCTCTCAGAGACTGATGTCTCTAAACTCCTCCTCTCTAGCCATCCCACAACCTGTACTCTTGACCCTATCCCTTCTCACCTTCTTCAGTCCATCTCTCCCACACAATTACCTGCACTCACACACATTTTTAACACATCCCTTTCTACTGGCACATACTCTACCTCATTTAAGCAGGCCCGGGTTACACCACTGCTTAAAAAACATCACTTAACCCTGCTGTAGTTGACAACTACAGACCTGTTTCCCTCCTCCCATTTCTTTCCAAAACTCTTGAAAAAGCCGTTTTAATTAACTGTCCAATTTTCTCACACAGAACAACCTCCTGGACACCAAGCAGTCTGGTTTCAAGAGTAATCACTCCACGGAGACTGCTCTGCTTTCTGTCACTGAAGGCTTACGACTTGCAAGAGCAACCTCTAGATCATCTATCCTCATCCTACTTGACCTCTCTACTGCTTTCGACACTGAAACATCAGATACTCCTGTCAACTCTCTCCAGCATGGGCATGACTTTAACGGTTCTGTGCTGGGTGGAATCCTATCTCTCTGACAGATCCTTCAAGGTATCATGGAGGGGAGATATTTCTGAAATTCAGCAACTCACAACTGCCTTTCCACAGGTGTCAGTTCTGGGTCCACTTCTTTTTACTATCTACACTACATCTCTAGGGCAGGAGATTGAGTCTCATGGCTTCTTATATCATTGCTATGCTGATGACACCGAGCTCAATTTGTCCTTCCAGCCTGATGATCCATTCGTCTCTGCACGCATCTCTGCTTGCCTGTCAGACATCTCGGTCTGGATGAGGGAACACCATCTTAAGCTTAACCTGGCAAAATCTGAGCTTCTCGTCATCCCAGCTTGTCCCTCAATCAACCAAAAACCTCACTGTAAATGGTAAATGGCGCACTTATATAGCACTTTTATCAAAAGCGCTTTACAATGTCTCATTCACCCATTCACACACCAATGGTAGCAGAGCTGCCATGCATGGTGCTAGCTTGCCATCAGGGGCAACTTAGGGTTCAGTGTCTTGCCCAAGGGCACTTCAGCATGTGGAGTCATCCGGGCCGGGATTCGAACCGCCAACCTTAAGATTAGTGGAAAACCCACTCTACCGACTGGGCCACAGCCGCCCTGTGCAGCTTGGCGCAACCACACTCAAGCCAACCAGGATGGCCAGGAACCTTGGGGTGACTCTTGATGACAGCTTGACCTTTACAGACCACATCTCAACAACTGCAGGGTCACGTAGATTCATCCTGTACAACATCATGAAAATCAGACCCTACCTCACCGAACAGGCTACACAGATACTAGTCCAGGCTCTTGTTATCTCAAAACTGGACTACTGCAACTCTTTACTTTTGGGCCTCCCAACCAGCCCAAGAGAACCCATGTAACACCTTTCTTTATCTCCCTCCACTGGCTTCATGTAGGTGCCCACATCAAATTCAAGGCCTTGATGCTTACCTACAAGACCTTGTCTGGAACAGCACCCTTTTACCTCAACTCTCTCCTGAAGGCTTATGTTCCCTCACGCAATCTTCGATCAATTAGCAACCAACATTTAGTAGTTCCTACTCAGCATGGCGCAAGGTCCCTTTCCAGAACCTTCACACTAACAGTTCCTCAGTGGTAGAATGAACTTCAAACCTTAATCCGGACTGCAGAATCTCTCACCATCTTCAAAATACAGCTAAAGACCCACCTCTTACATGAACACCTAACCAACTCATAAAAATAAATAAATAAAAAAATAAATAAATTGCACTTACAACTCTACTCTGTGCACTTGGGGCGGCTGTGGCTCAGTTGGTAGAGCGGGTTGTCCACTAACCCACTAACCGTGGGGTTGGCGGTTCGAATCCC